>JARQOD010001425.1:0-98541 GCA_033576555.1 Oophaga sylvatica | reverse complement strand
AATGGGTTTGAGATGAGTTCTGAGCAGAGGCTCCCTCTGGTGGTTACAAGCGTACTAGTGAGGATTGGGACTGGAATCAGTGTTACTGATTGGTCTTATTTAAGGAATCATTTTCCCATCAGGGTTGCCGTGATCAATTGTTCTGGTCTGAATCCTTCTTTCCAGTTTCCCTTGTAGCCTGCTGTGTCGTGCTGCATCTCCTGCTATCAGATAAGACAATTTCTTATTGTGTGTTTTTGCTATATTTTTGCATTTTGTCCTGCACTTCTGTGGGGGCCTTCTGGTCCCCTCCGGGGGCTTTTGCCCTCTCAGTTTAGTCCAGCCACTGTGTTTTGTACTTTTGCTTTTTGCAGTTTTTTTCAGTGGCTGCTGTTTTTGTTACACCAGAGAACTAATTTAGGTGGTAGAGGTCGTGTGATCTCAGGTGATTTTGAAATTAGTAGAGTTGGTGTTTTTCAGGGTTTTCTGGGATTGCAGTAAGTACCCTTCCTATCCTTTTCTATTTAGATAGTTTGGGCCCCAGCGTTTGCTCATACTATTTTCTTTCTGTGTCAGTATTTCCTCTTGTCTAACCGCCATTACATGTTTGGGGGCTTTCTATTATCTTTGGGGTTCTGCTCCGGGGCAGATAGCTTTCCTTTTCTATCTTTAGGTGTAGTTAGTTTCTCAGGCTGTGACGAGGCGTCTAGGACCATCGTAGGAACGCTCCACGGCTGCCTCTAGTTGCGGTGGTTAGTCAGGGTACTGCAATCTCATAGATTCCAACTGCTCTGGTGTATTGTCCTTTTTTACCTGCACTCCTCAGCTACCGTAACATAACAGTATCACCGGCCATAAAAATTGTATGGTACTCACAGAAGGGAAAAAATATTTTGAAGGAAGAAAAGTTGTCAGAGATATTTTTCTGTTTGTTGCATTTTTTTTTTTTTTTCCCTCTGTATCTCTGGGTGCTGGGGAGGATCTTTTCTCCCAATGGAGTTTGCACAGTTGTCTGGCCGTGTGGATCAGCTTGCCACTGAGGTTCAGAGTATTGCTGCATATCTTGCTAGGTTGCCTGTTGTGGAACCTAGGATCCCCATGCCAGATTTGTTTTCAGGGGATCGAGCTAAGTTTCAGAATTTCAAAAATAATTGTAAATTGTTTTTTGCCTTAAAATCTAAGTCCTCAGGAAACGCAGCGCAGCAGGTTCAAATTATCATCTCTCTCCTGCGCGGCGATCCTCAGGATTGGGCTTTTTCCCTGATACCTGGGATCCTGTTTTGAGTGATGTTGATGCATTTTTTCAGGCTTTGGGGTTATTGTACGATGAGCCTAATGTCACTGATCAAGCTGAAAAAGCCTTGTTGGCATTAAATCAGGGGCTTGATGACGCTGAGTTATACTGTCAGAGATTCCGTAGGTGGGCAGTCCTGACCAAATGGAATGACACGCTTTGGCGGCCCTTTTCCGGAAGGGTCTGTCGATAATGTAAAGGATGTTATGGTGGGATTCCCTGTCCCCTCTGGTCTCAATGATTCTATGTCATTAGCGATTCAAATTGACAGACGTTTGCGTGAGCGGAGAAGTATGCTGGAGTGGTGTTGCCTTGTGAGCCAGCTGCTGACCCATGCAGTGTGATGGAGTGGTGTCTGGGGCACAGCGTCATGAGTTTTCGAAAGCGCAATGGTTATGTTTCTACTGTGGTGATGCCTCTCATGCTATTTCAGTCTGCCCTAAGCGGGAAGACGTTTTGCACGCTCAGTTGTCTTGGGTAGTGTTCAGACTAAGTTTTTATTAACTGTCACTCTGATATGCTCTCTGTCCTCATTTTCTGCTCAGGCTTTCGTTGATTCTGGAGCAGCTATTAACCTGATGGATTATGATTTTGCTAAACGTTGTGGGTTTCCCTTGATACCCCTACAGAAGTCTATTCCCCTACTGGGATCGATTCTACCCCTTTGGCTGAGAATAAACCCCAGTTTTCTACTCAGGTGATAATGAGGGTTGAACCTGATCACCAGGAGTGCTGCAAATTTTTGGTTCTATATAATCTGCATGACATTATCGTGCTGGGTTTCCCTTGGTTACAGTCTCATAATCCTGTTTTGGATTGGAAATCTGTGTCTGTAACCAGTTGGGCTGCCAATGTGTTAATACCAACACTCCTGTTTTTTCTGCCTCCCCCCAGGCTGAGGATGTTCCTGACTTTTTGTTTGATTTTTTCTGATGTGTTTAGCGAAAGTAAATCTGCATCCTTACCTCCCCATAGGAGCTATGACTGCGCTATTGAATTAGTGCCAGGTAGTAAATTCCCTAAGGGTCGCCTTTTTAACTTGTCTGTACCTGAACATGACGCTATGCGGTCTTATATCAAGGAATCATTGGAGAAGGGTCATATCAGACCATCCTCTTCACCCTTAGGTGCCGGTTTTTTCTTTGTGGCCAAAAAAGATGGTTCATTAAGGCCGTGTATTGATTATCGTCTCTTGAACAATATTACTGTGAAATATCAATACCCGTTACCCTTGATTTCTGACCTGTTTTCCAGGTGAAAAACGCTACTTGGTTTACCAAGCTTGACCTCAGGGGGGCGTATAACCTTATTCGCATTAAGCACGGGGATGAATGGAAGACGGCATTTAACACCCCTGAAGGGCATTTTGAGTACCTTGTGATGCCCTTTGGGCTCACTAATGCTCCTTCCGTCTTCCAGTCCTTCATGAATGACATTTTCAGGATTTTGTGGACAAGTTTCTGATTGTTTATTTGGATGATATCTTGATTTTTTCTAATGACTGGGACTCTCATGTGAAACATGTTCGAACTGTATTCCAGATTTTGAGAGAGAATGCTCTGTATGTGAAGGGATCAAAGTGTCTTTTTGGCGTACAGAAGATCTCATTTCTGGGATTCATTTTGTCCCCATCTGTTATTGAAATGGACCCGGTCAAGGTTCAGGCCATCTGTGATTGGGTCCAACCTACTTCATTAAAGGCTCTTCAGAGATTTTTGGGTTTTGCCAATTTTTATCGTAAATTTATTGGTAATTTCTCTGTTATTGTTAAACCATTAACTGATTTGACCAGAAAGGGTTCTGATGTGGTGAATTGGCCTCCTGAGGCAGTCTCTGCGTTTCAGGAACTTAAGCAGAGATTCACTTCTGCTCCTGTTCTACGGCAGCCTGATGTTTCTCTGCCATTTCAGGTGGAGGTTGATGCCTCTGAAATTGGGCAGGTGCCGTTTTGTCCCAAAAAGATCCAGAGACCTCTAAAAGTAACCCTTGTGCCTTTTTCTCTCGAAAATTTTCTCCTACTGAACGTAATTATGACGTGGGTAATCGGGAGTTATTGGCCATGAAGTGGCTTTTGAAGAGTGGAGACATTGGCTGGAGGGAGCCAAACATCAGGTGGTGGTCCTTACGGACCATAAGAATCTGGTCTATCTGGAATCTGCCAAGCGACTCAATCCTAGACAGGCCAGGTGGGCCTTGTTTTTCACACGTTTTAATTTTGTGGTTTCCTTTCTTCCTGGCACTAAGAATGTTAAGGCGGATGCCCTCTCGAGGAGTTTCCTGCGGACTCTCCTGAGCTATCTGATCCCTCTGTTATTTTGAAGGAGGGTGTAGTTCTTTCCGCCATCTCGCCTAATTTGAGACTTGCTCTGGAGGGTGTCAGGAGGATAGGCCCGAGCGCTGCCCTGTTGGAAAATTGTTTGTCCCGGACCAATGGAAAAAGAGTGTGATGTCTGAGATTCATTGTTCCGCATTGGCTGGGCATCCCGGAATTTTTGGTACCAGAGACTTGGTTAGTCGGTCCTTTTGGTGGCCTACCTTGTCTCGCGATGTCAGGGAATTTGTGCAGTCCTGCGGGACTTGCTCTCGCTCCAAGCCTTGCTCTCGCTCTAGTGGTTTGTTGATGCCATTGCCTGTGCCCAAGAGACCATGGACCCATATCTCTATGGATTTCATTTCCGATCTTCCTGTTTCTCAGAGAATGACCACCATCTGGGTAATTTGTGATAGGTTTTCCAAAATGATACATCTTGTGCCATTACCTAAGTTGCCTTCCTCCTCTGAATTGGTGCCGTTGTTCCTTCAGCACGTGGTTCGTTTACACGGCATTCCTGAGAACATTGTGTCTGACAGAGGAGTCCAGTTTGTTTCCAGATTTTGGAGGACTTTTTGTTCTAAACTGGTGTTCAATTGTCTTTCTCCTCGGCATTTCATCCTCAGACCAATGGTCAAACTGAGAGAACAAACCAGACATTGGAGACTTATCTAAGATGCTTTGTGTCTGCTGATCAGGATGACTGGGTCTCTTTTTTGCCTTTGGCTGAGTTTGCTCTTAATAATAGGGCTAGCTCTGCCACTTTGATGTCTCCGTTTTTCTGTAATTCTGGGTTTCACCCTCGATTTTCTTCAGGACAGACGGAGGCTTCTGTCTGTCCAGGTGTTGACTCTGTTGTTGAGCGTATGCAGCAGATTTGGGACCAGGTAGTGGAGAGGTTGTCCCTCTCTCAGGAGAAGGCCCAGCGGTTTGCTAACCGGCATAGGACTGATGGTCCTCGGTTTAAAGTGGGGGACTTGGTCTGGTTGTCCTCAAAGAATATTCCTATGAGAGTAGCATCTCCTAAATTTAAGCCTAGGTTCATTGGACCTTATAAGATCATGGAGATTATTAATCCTGTTTCTTTTCGTTTGCTTCTTCCAGGGACATTTAAGATCCATAACGTGTTCCACAAGTCCTTGTTGAAGAGGTTTGTTGAGCCAGTGGTTCCTGCTGCTGTGCCTCCTGACCCTGTTTTGGTTGAGGGCAATCTGGAGTATGTGGTTGAGAAAATATTGGATTCTCGTTTTTCTAGACGAAGACTCCAGTATTTGGTTAAATGGAGAGGTTATGGTCAGGAAGATAATTCTTGGGTGTTTGCTTCGGACATCCATGCTAGGAGACTTATCCGTGCGTATCATAGAACTCATCCTGACCGACCTGGTTGCTCAAATGAGGGTTCGGTGACCCCTCCTCAAGGGGGGGTACTGTTGTGAATGGGTTTGAGATGAGTTCTGAGCAGAGGCTCCCTCTGGTGGTTACAAGCGGTACTAGTGAGGATTGGGAATCAGGTGTTACTGATGGTCTTATTTAAGGGAATCATTTTCCCATCAGGGTTGCCGGTGATCAATTGTTCTGGTCTGAATCCTTCTTTCCAGTTTCCCTTGTAGCCTGCTGTGTCGTGTCTGCATCTCCTGCTATCAGATAAGACAATTTCTTATTTGTGTTTTTGCTATATTTTGCATTTTGTCCTGCACTTCTGTGGGGGCCTTCTGGGTCCCCTCCGGGGGCTTTTGCCCTCTCAGTTTAGTCCAGCCACTGTGTTTTGTACTTTTGCTTTTTCCAGTTTTTTCAGTGGCTGCTGTTTTTGTTACACCAGAGAACTAATTTAGGTGGTAGAGGTCGTGTGATCTCAGGTGATTTTGAAATTAGTAGAGTTGGTGTTTTTCAGGGTTTTCTGGGATTGCAGTAAGTACCCTTCCTGTCCTTTTCTATTTAGATAGTTTGGGCCCCAGCGTTTGCTCATACTATTTTCTTTCTGTGTCAGTATTTCCTCTTGTCTAACCGCCATTACATGTTTGGGGGCTTTCTATTATCTTTGGGGTTCTGCTCCGGGGCAGATAGCTTTCCTATTTCTATCTTTAGGTGTAGTTAGTTTCTCAGGCTGTGACGAGGCGTCTAGGACCACGTAGGAACGCTCCACGGCTGCCTCACTCTGTGTAATGACTCTATAGAATAGATCACTCTGTGTGTAATGACTCTATAGAATAGATCACTCTGTGTAATGACTCTATAAAAATAGATCACTCTGTGTGTAATGACTACTATAGAATAGATCACTCGTGTGTAATACTCTAATAGAATAGATCACTCTGTGTGTAATGACTCTATAGAATAGATCACTCTGTGGTAATGACTCTATAGAATAGATCACTCTGTGTGTAATGACTCTATAGAATAGATCACTCTGTGTGTAATGACTCTATAAGAATAGATCACTCTGTGTGTAATGTCTCTATAGAAATAGATCACTCGTGTGTAATGACTCTATAGAATAGATCACTCGTGTGTAATGTCTCTATAGAAATAGATCACTCTGTGTGTAATGACTCTATAAATAGATCACTGTGTGTAATGACTCTATAGAAATAGATCACTCTGTTGTAATGACTCTATAGAATAGATCACTCTGTGTGTAATGACTCTATAGAATAGATCACTCTGTGTGTAATGACTCTATAGAATAGATCACTCTGTGTGTAATGACTCTATAGAATAAGATCACTCTGTGTGTAATGACTCTATAGAATAGATCACTCTGTGTGTAATGACTCTATAGAATAGATCACTCTGTGTGTAATGACTCTATAGAATAGATCATCTGTGTGTAATGACTCTATAAAATAGATCACTCTGTGTAATATCTATAGAATAGATCACTCTGTGTGTAATGACCTATAGAAATAATCACTCTGTGTGTAATGACTCTATAGAATAGATCACTCTGTGTGTAATGACTCTATAGAATAGATCACTCGTGTTGTAATGCTCTATAGAATAGATCACTCTGTTGTAATGACTCATAGAATAGATCACTCTGTGTGTAATGACTCTATAGAATAGATCACTCTGTGTGTAATGACTTATAGAATAGATCACTCTGTGTGAATGACTCTATAGAATAGATCACTCTGTGTAATGACTATAGAATAGATCACCTGTGTGTAATGTCTCTATAGAATAGATCACTCTGTGTGTAATGACTCTATAGAATAGATCACTCTGTGTGTAATGACTCATAGAATAGATCACTCTGTGTGAATCTAAAAGACACTTGGTGTAAGCATAAGATCACCTTGTAATAAAGACCTCTGTGTTGCTCTATATAGATCACTCGTGTGAGCTAGAAAATCACTGTGTAATGTCCATAGAAATCACTGGTGTAATGCTCATAGAAAATCACTGTGTATGTCTAAAATCACTGTGTAATGCTAAGAAAACACCGGTGATCTCAAAAATCACTGTGTATAATAGAATAATCACGTGTAGACTAGATAGATCACCTGTGGTAATGACTCAAATAACCCTTGTATGCTCTAGAAATCACTCTTAGCTCTAAGAATAGATCACTCTGTGTAATCTCTATAGAATAGACACTTGTGTAATGCTCATAGAAAATCACTGTGTGTAATGCCTAAGAAAGATCACCTGTGTGTAAACTCATAGAATAATCACTCTGTGTAATGACTCTATAGAATAGATCACCTGGTGTAATGCTCTATAAATAGATCACTCTGTGTAATGACTCTATAGAATAGATCACTGTTTAAGACTCTATAAAAGATCACTCTGGTGTAACTCTATAGAATAATCACTGTGTAATGCTCTATAGAATAATCACTCGTGTGTAATGTCTAAGAATAATCACTCTGTGTTATACTCATAGATAATCCTCGTGTGAATGCTCTAAGAATAGACACTCTGTGTGTAATCTCATAAATAATCACTGTGTAATTCATAGAATAGATCACGTGGTAATGACTAAGAATAGATCCGTGTTAATGCTCAAAGAATAGATCACTCTGTGTGTAATGCTCTAAAATAACACTCTGTGTGTAATGCTAAATAATCATCGTGTGTAATGCTCTATAGAATAGATCACTCTGTGTGATTCTCTATAGAAAATCACTGTGTAATGTCTAAAAAGATCACTTGTGTATGTATAGAAGATCACTGTGTAATGCCTATAGAATAACACTGTGTGTATGTCTATAGAATAGATCACCTGTGTGTAACTCATAGATAATCACCTTGTGTAAGCTATAGAATAATCACCTGTGTGTAATCTCTAAGAAAATCACTGTGTGTAATGCTCATAGAAAATCACTTGTGGTAAGATCATGGAATAGATACATCTGTGTGAGATCTATAGAATAATCACTTGTGTGTAATCTCAAGAATAGATCACTCTGTGTGTAATGTCTATAGAATAGATCACTCTGTGTAATGACTTAAAATATCCTCTGTTGTAATACTCATGAATGTCCTTGTGTAATGTCTATAGAATAGATCACTCTGTGTGTAATGACTCTATAGAATAGATCACTCTGTGTGTAATGACTCTATAGAATAGATCACTCTGTGTGTAATGACTCTATAGAATAGATCACTCTGTGTGAATGACTCTATAGAATAATCACTTCTGTGTGTAATGACTCTATAGAATAGATCACACTTGTGTTAATGTCTCTATAGAATAGTAATGCTCTATAGAAAGATCACTCTGTGTGTAATGACTCTAAAATAGATCACTCTGTGTGAATGACTCTATAGAATAGATCACTCTGTGTGTAATGACTCTATAGAATAGATCACTCTGTGTGTAATGACTATAGAATAGATCACTGTGTAATGACTCTATAGAATAATCACTCTGTGTAATGCTCTAAGAATAGATCACTCGTGTGTAATGACTATAGAATAGATCACTCTGTGTAATGATCATAGAATAGATCACTCTGTGTGTAATGACTCTATAGAATAGATCACCTGTGTGTAATGACTCTATAGAATAGATCACTCTGTGTGTAATGACTCTATAGAATAGATCACTCTGTGTGTAATGACTCTATAGAATAGATCACCTGTGTGTAATGACTCTATAGAATAGATCATCTGTGTGTAATGATCTATAGAATAGATCACCTGTGTGTAATGACTCTAATAGAATAGAATCACTCTGTGTGTAATGACTCTATAGAATAGATCACTCTGTGTAATGACTCTATAGAATAGATCACTCTTGTGTAATGACTCTATAGAATAGATCACTCTGTGTAATGACTCTATAGAATAGATCACTCTGTGTGTAATGACTCTATAGAATAGATCACTCGTGTGAATGACTCTATAGAATAATCACTCTGTGTGTAATGACTCTATAGAATAGATCACTCTGTGTGTAATGACTCTATAGAATAGATCACTCTGTGTGTAATGATCTATAGAATAGATCACTTGTGTGTAATGACTCTATAGAATAGATCACTCTGTTGTAATGACTCTATAGAATAGATCACTTGTTGGTAATGACTCTATAGAATAGATCACTCTGTGTGTAATGTCTCTATAGAATAGATCACTCTGTGTGTAATGTCTCTATAGAATAGATCACTCTGTGTAATGACCTATAGAATAGATCACTCGTGTGTAATGACTCTATAGAATAGATTCACTCTGTGTGTAATGACTCTATAGAATAGATCACTCTGTGTGTAATGACTCTATAGAATAGATCACTCTGTGTGTAATGACTCTATAGAATAGATCACTCTGTGTGTAATGACTCTATAGAATAGATCACTCGTGTGTAATGACTCTAAAGAAAGATCACTCTGTGTGTAATGACTCTATAGAATAGATCACTCTGTTGTAATGATCTATAGAATAGATCACTCTGTGTGTAATGACTCTATAGAATAGATCACTCTGTGTTAATGACTCTATAGAATAGATCACTCTGTGTGTAATGACTCTATAGAATAGATCACTCTGTGTGTAATGACTCTATAGAATAGATCACTCTGTGTGTAATGTCTCTAATAGAATAGATCACTCTGGTGTAATGTCTCATAGAATAGATCACTCGTGTGTAATGACTCTATAGAATAGATCACTCTGTGTAGATATGTCTCTTGAATCAAGATCACTCTGTGTGTAATGACTCTATAGAATAGATCACTCTGTGTGTAATGACTCTATAGAATAGATCACTCTGTGTGTAATGCTAAGAATAGATCACTCTTAATGACTCATAGAATAATCACTCTGTGTAATGACTCTATAGAATAATCACTCTGTGTGTAATGACTATAAATAGATCACTCTGTGTAATGACTCTATAGAAATAGATCACTCTGTGTGTAATGACTCTATAGAATAGATCACTCTGTGTGTAATGTCTCTATAGAATAGATCACTCTGTGTAATGACTTAATAATCACTCTGTGTAATGCTCTATAGAATAGATCACTCTGTGTGTAATGACTCTATAGAATAGATCACTCTGGTGTAATGACTCTATAGAATAGATCACTCTGTGTGTAATGACTCTATAGAATAGATCACTCTGTGTGTAATGACTCTATAGAATAGATCACTCTGTGTGTAAATGACTCTATAGAATAGATCACTCTGTGTGTAATGACTCTATAGAATAGATCACTCTGTGTGTAATGACTCTATAGAATAGATCACTCTGTGTGTAAATGCTCTATAGAATAGATCACTCTGTGTGTAATGACTCTATAGAATAGATCACTCTGTGTGTAATGACTCTATAGAATAGATCACTCTGGTGTAATGACTCTATAGAATAGATCACTCTGTGTGTAATGACTCTATAGAATAGATCACTGTGTGTAATGACTCTATAGAATAATCACTCTGTGTGTAATGACTCTATAGATCACCTTTAATAGACCAAAGAATAATCACTCTGTGTGTAATGACTCTATAGAATAGATCACTCTGTGTAATGACTCTATAGAATAGATCACTCTGTGTGTAATGACTCTATAGAATAGATCACTCGTGTGTAATGACTCTATAGAAATAGATCACTCTGTGTGTAATGACTCTATAGAATAGATCACTCTGTGTGTAATAGAAGTCACTCTTATATAAGAATAGATCACTCTGTGTGTAATGTACTCTATAGAATAGATCACTCTGTGTGTAATGACTCTATAGAATAGATCACTCGATAAAAAGATACTCTGTGAGAAAAAATCACTGTGAATACCAAAAGACCGTGAAGTAATAAACCGTAACTAAAAACACTTAATAAAAACCGAATTCAAAAAACCTGTTAATACTCAAAAACATGTGTGTAATCTCATAAATAATCACCGTTGAATGACCTATAATAGATCACTGTGGTAATGCTCTATAGAAGATCACTGGGTAATGACTAAAATAGATCCTGTTGTAACTAAAAGACACTGTTGTAATGCTCAAGAAATCATGTTGAAGTCATAGAAATCATCTGTTAATGACCTAAGAATAGATCACTCTGTGTAAGCTAAAAGATCACTGTGTAATGACTCATAGAAAATCACTCTGTGTAATGACTCTATAAAATCACCGTGAATCTATAGAATAGACACTCGTGTAATGCTAAAAGACACTGTGTAAGACTCTATAAATATCCGTTAAGCTCTATAGAAAGATCACTTGTAATCTAAGAATAGACACCTGTGTAATGCCTATAAAGATCACTCTGTTAATGCCATAGAATAATCACTCTGGTGTAATGTCTAAGATAGATCACTCGTGGTAAGACTCTAAAATAATCACCTGTTTAATGCTCATAAAAGATCACCTGTGGTAATGATCTAAAAAGTACTTTGAAACTAAAGAATAATCACCTGGTGTATGACCTATAGAAAGATCACTCTGTTGTAATGACTCATAGAAAGATCACTCTGTTGTAAGCTATAGAATAGATCACTCTTGTAATGCTAAGAATAATCATGTTTAATGCTAAGAAAGATCACTGGTAATGACTCTATAGAATAGATCACTCTGTGGAAGACTAAGAATAGATCACCGTGTGTAATACTCAAGAAAGATCACCTGTGTAATCTCATAAATAACACTCTGTGTAATGACTCATAGAATAGATCACTGTTGTGTATGACTCTATAGAATAGATCACTCTGTGTGTAATAGACACAAGAAATAACATATAGAAGGTCTATAGAATAGATCACTGGTGTAATGACTCTATAAAAAGACACCTGTGTGTAATCTCTATAGAATAATCACCGTGAAACTCAAGAATAGATCACCTTGTGAATGACCTAAAATAGATCACTTGTGTAATGCCTATAGAAAGATCACCGGTAATGACTAAGAATAGAACACTGTGTAATCTCAAGAATAATCACTCTGTGTTAAGCTCTATAGACACTCTGTGTGTAATCCATAGAATAATCACCTGTGTAATGCTTATAGAATAGATCCTCTGTGTGAATGCCTATAGAATAGATCACTGGTGTAATGACCATAGAAAACACTCTGTGTTAATGACTCTATAGAATAATCCCGTTGTAATACTCTATAAATAGATCACTCGTGTAACTATAAAAGACACCTGTGTGAATGCTCTATAGAAAGATCACTCGTGTGAATGACCATAGAATAATCACTCGTGTGTAATCCAATAGAAAGACACTCGTGTAATGATCTATAGAATAGATCACTCTGTGAATGACTAAATAGATCACCTGTGTGTAATGACCTAAGAAAAATCACTCTGTGTTATGACTATAAATAGATCACCTGTGTGTAACCTTAGAAAACACTTGTAATGTCTAAGAATAGATCACTCGGTGAATGACTCTATATAATAGAATATCACTTGTGTGTAATGACTCATAGAAAGATCACTGTGTGTAATGACTCTATAAATGATCACTCTTGTGTAATGACTCTATAGAATAGATCACTTGTTTGGTAATACTATAGAATAGATCACTCTGTGTGTAATGACTCTATAGAATAGATCACTCTGTGTGTAATGACTCTATAGAATAGATCACTCTGTGTGTAATGTCTCTATAGAATAGATCACTCTGTGTGTAATGACTCTATAGAATAGATCACTCTGTGTAATGACTCTATAGAAAGATCACTCTGTGTGTAGACTCTATAGAATAGATCACTCTGTGTGTAATTGAAGAATTGAAATAAATTAACTTTTTGATGATATTCTAATTTTGTGAGAAGAACCTGTACATGGACACTTCTAGACACATTGTGGCCGTTGAGAAATGTAAAGAAGGCCCCCAATCCTGAGATATTACACCGACAATACGGTTACAATATATTCAGTATTCTAAACCAAATTTAATCATGTAAATATGTTGCCGGATGATTGGCGTGGGCGGTTGACTGCTGTGAGCAGATGATTGCCGTGGGTGGATGATTACCGTTGGCAGGTGATTGCAGTGGCCGGGTGATTGCTGTGGTCGGATGACTGACGTGGCCGGATGATTGCCATGGTCAGATGATTGCAGTGACCTGCGCTATTGTTATTAGTTCCCTGTGATTTATCCCGTACAATGTTCGGCAAAAATAGAAGAACAGAAAACATTGTCAGAATTACTGTAAAAACAAACAACAGAATGAAAAGCGATACAACAAAGTCCACGTTCCCCAGACCACCTTGTTCGCGCCCGTCCGGCTCCAGCGCTCCGTATTTCTGCCGGTCATCATTTACTTTGCTGCTATAAAGAAAGTACAAGAAGAACAACAGCGCATCCAAGAACCTGACTGGCAGAGTGATCGGAGCGTCTGTGCTGGAGCTGCGGACACCTAACATTTCACTGCTATTTTTTGTACCTTCTCAGAAAACCCCTTAGGGTTTATCCACACAGGACGTAATGATAAAGCGGCAAAATTTGGATCAATTTGTGTGGATTTTGTTTATTTAAGGCCGACTACAGTATATATGACAATAAAGATGTCGGCATGTGTGTGCCCAGACGCGGTGGGAGCGGTCACTCTGGTATCACACCCACAGCAGCATGATTGACAGATCAGTGCCTGCAGAGAGAAGTTGGAGGTGGAGAAGTCCTTCTCCTCCCTGCTCACGATGGAGACAAGTCTGGAGACGCTGTAGCCATGCGAGCAGGTCCAGGCTATGTAGGAGTGTGAGGAACATGTGGCCTGACACTAAACCACTGCAGGTTCAACAAAAATAAACATGGCCTTTCTGGCATAACGGGAAAACAAAAGATAAAGTATAGCATGGGCCGCCACTCAGGATGCAACAACCGGGTCCAGTATGGGTGAACACAAAACACTTCTCTGGAGCTGCCGGCTCCAGCCACACTGAACACTGAACACCGAATGACTCGGCTGGCCGACTATTTACCTTCTCATCCCCACCCTGGGGAGCAGCTATGGTGAACAGCCTCCCACCTGCTCTTCAGATGTTCACTTAAAGAAGTTCTCCAAGAAGTTGTCATACTCGTCACTTGGCCCTCATGAAATAATAAAGCCTATATTCACCTCCCGTGCCGGCGCCGTTCCCGCCTTATAGGCACTCGCTCTCCTCGGGGATCTTGTACGGTGTTGTGACACGTGATGCTGATGCCTAATCAGCGCTGACGTCACTGTCCACGCCTTCAGACAAGTCGAACATGAAGAGGAAGCCAGAGATTAGCTGCAGCCCAGACTTCTGTTGATTGGACTCCGGAGTCACGTGTCACAACATTGCACGGAAACCCAGAGTGACTGCCGACACCACGGGAATGGAGCCAGCACGGGAGGGGAGTATAGGCTTTAATATATTATGGGGGCCAAACATTTTGATAAAGAAAGGGTTGTCCTAGTAGTGGATAACACCTTTAAAAGCCTAGCCTATAAAATGGACTATTAACCCCTCTCAGCACTTAATGTGCTGGAGCAAACTTCCAGGTTTGAAATCACTGAAGCTAATAGCCTCAGTGATACATATTGCACATCTCCCCTCCAGTACTTTGCCAGTGACTTTATAACCCTTACACCATGATCCCAGGAGAAGGACTGGGCTGATGTTCTCGCATGAAGACTCTTCATGGTGCTGGCCTCTCATCTATAGAGGGGGTCACTCACAATGTGAGGGGGCTTCTCATCCATGGAGGTGTGAAGCCCAGCTGTGCTCGGTTCCACATATCCTAGAAGGGTGCATGAAGGATTCGTCCACTAGAGGTCTCACTACATACACACACCTTCACCCTTCCTCAGTCCACCAGGGGGAGCCCTGATCGGGATATAAAAGAGGGTGAACACAGGAAAGAGAGCTCAGTTTAGTTTAGTCTGGAGTCTAGTCTAGTCGAGTTTTAGTCTGGCGTCTAGCTCAGGAGTCTAGCAGATCAGACTAGAGAGCTAGGAGCGTGCCGACGCTCTAGAGAGCGGCAGAAGAGGCAGCCCACCAACTGCCAGTGTGTATAGCCTAGTGAGGGCCAGAGTAGGCCGAAGGCAGGAGGAGAGAGTAATAAAGGGGCAGAAGAGCCTTACCAACTCACCCCAGCAAGTACATTCCGGACGCCAGGTCCGAGCCTACAGGGATCTCCATGACCCAGTAGGAGACAACCGGAATTCTGAAGACTACAGGTCTCAGGAGCACTACAGAGCTGATACGTAACAGAGCCAGGGGACACAGAGTTTCGACAAGCAGGGAAAAGCAAGCAGGGAAAGTGTACTCCAAGAGAAGGCCCTACCACAAGGTCAGCCGGGTGCAGGATAGAGACAAACTCAGGCCTAGCTACAGGCAGGTTGGAAACTATTACAAAGAGGCAAGAAACAGGAGGTCCTATTCCTGCTCACTGGGGAGAATCTGGATGTGCACCTTTCAGCCTACAGTGCCCCGGGATGTTCCTGCACTCAGGGCTGCCACTAGGAATTTCGGGGCCCCATACTGGCAAAATTTATGGGGCCCCCCTTGAGACTCCGCCCAGGCTCCACCCCCCAGTTCCGCATCCACCCTAGCTCCTCCTCCACCACGCAAACCTTCCAAAATCCCTCCGCCCTTTCATGGAAAAACTTCACTTCTGCACCATGCCCTCACCAATGACACATTAACACCAATCACTCGATGAATATGCAGCATTTTGCTTGTTTAGTATAATACACCCCATAGTCCTCCATATATTATAATGTGCACCACAGTCCTCCATATTGTAAAGTGCACACCCCATAGTCCTCCATATAATATAATGTATCCATAGTACTCCATATAGTATAATACACTCCCAATAGCCCTCCATATATTAAAATACACTCAGTCATTCATATAGTATAATGCACCGCCATAGACATCCATGTAGTACAATTCACTTCCCATAGTATAATGCACCCCATAGTTCTTCATATGGTATAATGTATTCCCCATAGTCCTCGATACAGTATAATGCAGCCCACATATAGTATAATGCAGTCACCCTATAGAGCATAATGCAGCCACCCCACAGAGCATAATGCAGCCACCCCAGAGTTTAATGCAACCACCCCAGAGTATAATGCAACCACCCCACAGAATATAATGTAAACCCCACATAGAATATAATTGAGCCCCCTTATATAGTATAATGTAGCCCCTCCATAAAATACAATGTAGCCCTCCTCATATAGTATAATGCAGCCCCCATAGAATATAATGTGGTTCCCTCATAAAGTATAATGAAGCCCCCATACAATATAATCTAGCCCCCCATAGAATACAATGTAGCCACCTCATACAGTATAATGTAGCCCCCTCATAAGAGTATGATGCAATCACCCCTCATAGAATATAATAAATATAATACAGCCCCTCATAGAATATAATGTATCCCCGAATAGAATATCATACAGCCCGCCTCCCCAAAGGAATATAACGTAGCCCCCCATAGTATATAACACAGCCACAAAGTATATAACACAGCCACCCTATAAAATATAATATATCTCCCAATAGTATATAACACAGCCAACATAGTATATTGCACGGCCCACATAGTATATAGCGCAGCCCACATAGTACATAGCGCGGCCCACATAGTATACAGCAGGACCCACATAGTATACAGCAGGCCCCATAGTATATAGCAGGGCCCACATAGTATATAGCAGGGCCCACATAGTATATAGCAGGGCCCACATAGTATATAGCAGGGCCCACATAGTATATAGCAGGGCCCACATTGTACAGCAGGGCCCACATAGTATACGGCAGGGCCCACATAGTGTACAGCTCTGCCCACATAGTATAGAGTGCTGCCCACATAGTATAGAGCGCTGCCCACATAGTATACAGCTCTGCCCACATAGTATACAGTGCTGCCCACATAGTATACAGCTCTGCCCACATAGTATACAGCTCTGCCCACATAGTATACAGCTCTGCCCACATAGTATACAGCAGGGCCCACATAGTATATAGCAGGGCCCACATAGTGTACAGCGTGGCCCACATAGTATATAGCAGGGACCACATAGTATATAGCGGGGCCCACATTGTACAGCAGGGCCCACATAGTATACGACAGGGCCCACATAGTATACGGCAGGGCCCAGATAGTGTACAGCTCTGCCCACATAGTGCTGCCCACATAGTATACAGCTCTGCCCACATAGTATACAGCGCTGCCCACATAGTATACAGTTCTGCCCACATAGTATACAGTTGCTACCCACATTTACAGCTGCCCATAGTATACAGCTCTGCCCACATAGTATACAGCTCTGCCCACATAGTGTACAGCGCTGCCCACATAGTATATAGCTCTGCCCACATAGTATATAGCCGCTGCCCCACATAGTATACAGCGCTGCCCACATAGTATACAGCTCTGCCCACATAGTATACAGCGCTGCCCACATAGTATACAGCTCTGCCCACATAGTATACAGCTCTTCCCACATAGTATACAGCTCTGTCCACATAGTATACAGCTCTGCCCACATAGTATACAGCTCTGCCCACATAGTATACAGCTCTGCCAACATAGTATACAGCGCTGCCCACATAGTATACAGCTCTGCCCACATAGTATACAGCTCTGCCAACATAATATACAGCTCTGCCCACATAGTATACAGCGCTGCCCACATAGTATACAGCTCTGCCAACATAATATACAGCGCTGCCCACATAGTATACAGCTCTGCCCACATAGTATACAGCTCTGTCCAACATAGTATACAGCTCTGCCCACATAGTATACAGCTCTGCCCACATAGTATACAGCTCTGCCAACATATAATTACAGCTCTGCCCACATAGAATACAGCGCTGCCCACATAGTATACAGCTCTGCCAACATAGTATACAGCCTGCCCACATAGTATACAGCCTGCCCACATAGTATACAGCTCTGCCCAATAGTATACAGCTCTGCCCAAATAGTATACAGCTCTGCCCACATAGTATACAGCTCTGCCCACATAGTATACAGCTTGCCCAAATAGTATACAGCTCTGCCCAAATAGTATACAGCTCTGCCCAAATAGTATACAGCTCTGCCCACATAGATACAGCGCTGCCCACATAGTATACAGCTCTGCCCACATAGTATACAGCTCTGCCCAAATAGTATACAGCTCTGCCCACATAGTATACAGCTCTGCCCACATAGTTTACAGCTCTGCCCACATAGATACAGCTCTGCCCACATAGTATACAGCTCTGCCCAATAGTATACAGCTCTGCCCAAATAGTATACAGCTCTGCCCACATAGTATACAGCTCTGCCCACATAGTATACAGCTCTGCCCACATAGTATACAGCTCTGCCCACATAGTTTACAGCTCTGCCCAATAGTATACAGCTCTGCCACATAGTATACAGCTCTGCCCACATAGTATACAGCTCTGCACACATAGTATACAACGCTGCCCACATAGTATACAGCTCTGCCCACATAGTATACAGCCTGCCCACATAGTATACAGCTCTGCCCACATAGTATACAGCTCTGCCCAAATAGTATACAGCGCTGCCCACATAGTATACAGCTCTGCCCACATTTTATACAGCTCTGCCCACATAGTATACAGCTCTGCCCACATAGTATACAGCTCTGCCCAAATAGTATACAGCGCTGCCCACATAGTATACAGCTCTGCCCACATAGTATACAGCTCTGACCACATAGTATACAGCGCTTCCCACATAGTGTATAGTACGCCCCATATAACACAGCCCTCATCTATCCTCCCCCCCAGGAATGGCCCCACAGCCACAGTTCAGTACTCACTGACATATTGGAAAAAAAAAACTCTCCTCACCTCTCCTTGTGCCCGCGCTGCTCCCGGCTCCTGTCTCCTGCTCTGCCTGGTGCACTGTGAGTGCGCGATGACGTCATCGCGCACCCGCTGTGTCAGAGTCAGAGCGGGGAATGATGGGAGAGGCAGCGTCAGCTGACGCTCTCTCCTCCATCAACGCTTTGAACTGTGCCGGCAGACGCCGGTATAGTTCAAAGCGGCGGGGGGAGTCGAGTCGGCGCTGGAGGCAGGCGGGCCCCAGTGCCTTACAGGGGCCCCCATAGCGGCTGCGTGATGTGCCGCTAGCTGGGGCCCCTTGGAGAGCAGGAGAGCCTCAAAATGCTGGGGGCCCCCGGGCCCGAGCGCAAACCGGCGTGCTCGGGCGGCGGGCCCCCCAAATCACCGGGCCCCATACCGCAGTAAGGGTTGTCATGCCCTGATGGCGGCCCTGCCTGCACTAACTCCAGTAAAGGTACCGAAGTGACTTGTGCGTGTTCCCCTTTATTGTTCCTATCCTGCCGGATCCCCTCCATCCTGCATCCCTACCCATTTACTGCCCTGAAGGCCCGCTCCACCTGTGGAGAGCGATTCCATCTAGCTGCCACAACATCGGCCTCAGTGGACTGCTGCAGCGCTGGTGAGCCTCACCAGACACCACAGGTGGCGTCACGATTCAATTGACATTATCCCCTGTAAATACAACCCCCTTTTTAGTGAGTCCCAGGGCCACGGACCGAGCTGCAGCTACCGTGACATCCCCCATAGAAATCGACGGGCTCGTGCCAGATACCCCACGGCCCTGGCGGGCGACTCATCTATCTGGCGTCACGAACAGGATTGCGTGCCCGCGGCAACGGAGTAACCTGTGCCCGTTGCCACTGGGTACTGTGCGCCTTTACTAAAAGACTGTATGCTGTGCAGTGGCGAAGGTTTCCTGCTATTTTTGGAATCTGCCGCCATTATTATGTCCCCGCGCGAAAATTAGGAGGCGTACCTGCAAAAGCACGCTGAGTTCTGGACATGCGCTGACGTGGCGGCAGGTCCTGTCAGGGAGCTTCAGTGAACGCTCTGACGTCAGAGCGCCGGCGACGCAGGTCCTTCCAGCAACGGTGCCCTGCGGAGCTGCGGCCTACAGAGGAAGGTAGGCCACGGTTCACTAGGGGGGCGCCAGAATGTCACAACCCTCATCCAGCGGCACGGTCCAGGCCGACAACCCGGATGATCAGCCCTCGACCGCTACCATGCCGGCCGCAGCATCCGCCCCCTTACCTGTGGCTCCGATAGTGCCGCTAACGCTGCCATACATGCCTGGAGCAAAGTGGCTTCCCCAGTACAGCGGCAAGCCAGATACCCTGTCGGGATTCCAGCGAAAAATATGCAGCATAATGGACATGTACCCTATGTCAGAAAAGCAAAGAGCTGCAGTGGTAGTGGGACAATTGACTGGTGCTGCAGAAAGAGAAGTAGAGACTTGGTCAGCTGCAGACCAGGAGTCAGTGCCCGCAATTTTTGAAAAGATACAGACTGCCTTTGAGGACCGCACTGAAGCAGACCTCCGGATGAGGTTTTACCAATGCTCCCAAAAACAGGAGGACAGCGTTCGGGACTATGCCTGCTGTTTACAAGGGGCCCTGCGAGCTCTCAAACAGGTTAATCCAATGAGCGTCACCAAGGAGAGTAAAATGCTAAAAGAACAATTTGTCCGGGGACTGAGGTCCCGAGCGGAGAGCAGGACCGTGCGTTGGTGGTCCTTGGATCATCCCGATGCCACCTTTGATGCCCTTAAAGGGAATCTGTCACCCCAATATTGCCATATCAGATAAAGATATGGCTGAATAGTGCGTCCCATAACAAAGCTAACAGTGGGTATCATATATTATGATACCCCCATTTTCATATCAAAATACCTTTGTAAACTTCGGTTTTTTTCCCTGTCAATCACGGTGGTCAGGTCAGGAGGGCGGCGGTTTCTCTCTCTCTCCACCCCACTCCTCGACATCACTTGCGTAGCGCCGTCTGTGAATCCCAATTCAAATTCGGGCCGGCGCATGCGCAGTGTGCTTTGCCCGACAGTGGGCAAAGCATATAATCAGTACAGCGCATGTGCTACTCTTTCCTTGCCCGGAAATGACTGCTTGCCTTGGACGACTTCCGGGGCAAGGAAAGAGTAGCGCATGGGCTGTACTGATTATATGCTTTGCCCACTGTCGGGCAAAGCACACTGCGCATGCGCCGGCCCGAATTTGAATTGGGATTCATAGAATCCGAATTTGAATTGCGCAATTGCGGGAAGCCGAACGCCGTCTGTGGGATTCACAGACGGCGCTACGCAAGTGATGCCGAGGAGCGGGGGGGGAGAGAGAGAGAAAACGCCGCCCTCCTGACCTGACCACCGTGATAGACGGGGAAAAAACCGAAGTTTACAATGGTATTTTGATATGAAAACGGGGGTATCATGATATATGATACCTACCGTTAGCTTTGTTATAGGACGCACTATTCAGCCATATCTTTATCTGATATGGCAATTTTGGGGTGACAGATTCCCTTTAAAGATATGGCTATAAAGGCACTGCAACCCCTGGAAACGGCAGATCAGGCAGACCAGCATTACCAGGGTAAGGCCTCTCTCACCCAAGTAGCGCCTACCTTTTCCCTGCTGGTGGCTGAAGCCAAAACGCAGGCAGCGCCCTCCACTGAGCTGGACTGTCTACGCTCAGAAGTGCGCCAGCTGACCAAAAACCTGGCCACTGTAATGAGTGCCCTGCAACTGCGGACGGGACCGGAGTCAGAAGGAAAGATCTTGCTAGCCGACTGCCCTGAGGATGTCCCCTGGATGGACCGGAGGAGAAAGAGGACTTCGCCACCCAGGAGGAGGACAGCGCCACCCCCAGGAAAGACCAACGATCAACGCCCTTCGCACCAGAGATAATCTGCTACCGCTGCCAGAAAGGTCACCCCGTACGTCAGTGCCCTTTAAACGAGCAAACCCTGGGTCCGAGGGCCAGCACCCAGGAATAGACTCATCAGGCCCCTCAGACTGGCACCGCAAGTTTGTGGGAGGAAGACCTTTCCTGTCCATCATACTGGACGGGATCGCAATCCCTGCCCTGCTGGACACTGGATCTCAGGTGACCATCATACCTGATGTTCTCTACAATAGATACTGGTCCATGGACGGTCTCCAGCCCCCAAACCCTGACTTTACCGTATACGCCTCTAACGGTCTCCCTCTTGACTTACTGGGGGCTAAAAACTTAGACGTAAAAGTGGGGAGAGTGGAGCTAAAGGATCAGGGTCTTATTGTAGTAAAAACTGTTAATGAGGAAAATGGGTTGAATGTGGTTTTAGGCACTAACATTATTAGTAACTGTTTGGAGGAGGTTGTGTTTTTACTCCTACAGCTCGCCGATGTTGCCAGACCAAAGCAAAACGGAGCGATCCAGAGGGAGATCCGGACCCTGATGTGCCAGCAGCAAGTGGAACTGACCGGTGGTAATTGGTAATGTACGGGTGACAGACCCGAACCCCATTGTGATACCCCCAATGAGTGAAATGCTTATTTGGTGTAGAGCAGCAATAGGTCTGAGAGGACAGAACTACCAAGCAGTAGTAGAGCCCCATTGTTCAGAACACAGACCTACACTCTTGACTGCCAGAGGGGTAGTAGAAGTACGAAATGGGAGGGTGCCAGTGCGTCTTCTCAACTGGGGAGAGGATGAAGTCAAATTACCACGTTATGCCACTGTTGCCAAGTTATATTCTGTAGATAATAACTCCATTCACACGACGGAGTGTTATGATTTGGTAGGTGAGGAAAGCAGGCAAAAAAGGCAATATACCAGAGAGGTTGGAATCTACTGGATTGCAGTACCCTGACTAACCACCACAACTAAAGGCAGCCGTGGAGCGTACCTACGTTGGTCCTAGACGCCTCGTCACAGCCTGAGAAGCTAACTATACCTAAAGATAGAAAGAGGAAAGCTATCTGCCCCGGAGCAGATCCCCAAAGAACATAGGAAGCCCCCAAACATGTAATGGCGGTTAGACAAGAGGAAATACAGACACAGACAGAAAATAGTATGAGCAAACGTTGGGGCCCAATCTTCCTAGAAAGAAAAGGATAGGAAGGACACTTACTGCAATCCAAAAAACCCTAAAAAAAATACCAACTCACTAATTGCAAAAACACCTGAGATCACACGACCTCTACCACCTAAATTAGTTCTCTGGTGTAACAAAACTAAGCAGCAGCCACTGAAAAAACTGGAAAAGGCAAATGAACAAACAACAGTGGCTCAGATAAACTGAGAGGAGCCCAAGCCCCCGGAGGGGACCTGGCTGACCTCCACAGAAGTGCAGGACAAAATGCAAAAAGCAAGCACAAAAATAAAAGCAGAAAATATCTTATCTGTTAGCAGAAGATGCAGGCAAGACTCAGCAAGCTTCCAAGTGAACCAGGAACCAAAGTTGAGACAAGAACAATTGATCACCGGCAACCCTGATGGGGGGAACCTCCCTTATATAAGACCAGTCTGTAACACCTGATTGTCAATCTTCACAATCTTCATTGAATAGTTCAGTACTGTTTGTAACCACCAGAGGGAGCTTCTGCTCAGAATTCATTTCTAACACATTCACAACAACGGAGTCCTTAACCTCCCCAAAACCAGTGGAGGATAACGGCCCGGCAACCAAGGTAGCAGATTGGTGGCAGCAGATCCATGTTGGGACAGACACCACTCCAGCTCACCAGAAACAGGGAGTACATCAGGTGGTCCAGGAATACGCACAGGTATTCAGCAAACACCCACTTGACTTTGGGAAGATTAAGGGGGTACAACATCACATCCCCACAGGCAACCATCCCCCCATTAAGGAACGGTACAGGCCTATACCACCAGCACACTACCAGAAAGCCAAGGAGATGTTGCATGACATGAAGGAAGCGGGGTGATAAGGGATAGTTAAAGTCCCTGGGCAGCACCTCTAGTTCTCGTCAGGAAAAAGGATGGAAGCATGAGAATGTGTGTAGATTACAGACAAGTAAATCGCATTACACATAAAGATGCATACCCTTTACCACGCATTGAGGAATCTCTGGCTGCCCTAAAGTCTGCTAATTACTTTTCCACCCTTGACCTCACTAGTGGGTACTGGCAAGTAGCTGTGGCTGAGGAGGATCGGGAGAAGACGGCTTTCACCACCCCGATGGGACTCTGTGAGTTTGACAGAATGCCGTTTGGACTCAGCAGTGCCCCCGGAACGTTCCAGAGAGTGATGGAGAGCTGCCTGGGACACCTCAACTTCGAAACTGTGTTACTGCACCTGGACGACGTAATTGTGTACTCCAAAACGTATGAAGATCACTTGAAGCACCTGGCTGAGGTATTTGAGTCACTGTCCCAGTATGGGATGAAACTGAAGCCTTCAAAGTGCCACCTGCTCAAACAAAAGGTACAGTACCTGGGACACATTGTCAGCTCAGAGGGAGTAGCGCCAGGCCCTGAGAAGGTCACTGCCATCCAGAAATGGCCGGAGCCGAAGAACCTCAAGGAGGTGCGTCAGTTCCTGGGACTGACAGGATACTACCGGAGGTTTGTAAAAGACTACACTAAGAAAGCAGCTGTCACGCTGTCTCAGGATAGAGGTGGACCGGGGTCTATGCTGACCCTAAACTGGGGTCCTGACTAGTCCCTCTACCTGGAGGTACTGTTAATGGTACAGAGGTCCAGGCCGCCAGCGTAACCCTGTCTCCTGTAGATCCCTGACCACTGTAATCTAGTCCTGAGAAGGACCCTGATTACCACCACAGGGAATGGGCAGGTCACAGCTTACAAACAGTATAAGACAAACGAGACAGACAAGGGGTAAAGTAAATACTGCCTTGCATACACAACTTCAACTACAGAAGGGACACAAAAGGTTAAGGAGATAAACAATAAGCGAGGAGAGGATAAACCACAACAGGCACTCTTAGCTTAAGTCTTCTCAGAAACAATCCGCTCTGCTGGTCTGAATGAATGCTTTCACCGACACTCTCCCAGCAGACAGGCAGGTATTAAAGGAAACCAATTAACAACACATCAATTGCAGCTGAGTGAGGCTGGTGAGTCCAGCACAGAGAGAGAAATAATTAACTCCCTCAGTGCCGAAAAACACCCAGCACCAGAAACTCAGCTGTGCGAAGTCAGGGTGTGCAATCGCGACAATCTTCGCAGCGACACACCCGTGACAGCAGCGCCTCTGCAAGACCTCCTGGTGGGACAGTCCCTCAAGAGCAGAAATTCTCCATTCCACTAAGGTAAAGAACAGGCTGAAGCATTTCAGGAAATGAAGGAGATCCTGACAGGCGATGAGATCTTAGCCTACCCTGACTACAACCAACCGTTCCTGCTGTATACGATGCCAGCAATGAAGGATTGGGAGCTGTCTTAAGTCAGAAGCAAAATGGCCTAGAGAAAGTCATTGCCTATGCAAGCAGGAAGCTCCGGCCGACCGAGAGGAACCCAGAGAACTATAGCAGGTTCAAGTTAGAGTTCATGGCGCTGGTCTGGGCCATCACTGAAGGGTTTAAGCATTACCTAGCCTCCAGCAAGTTCACTGCCTACACTGACAACCCATTGATGCATCTTCAAACAGCAAGCTGGGAGCCATGGAACAACGGTGGGTGGCTCGGCTGTCGAACTACCAATTCACAATCAAGTACCGGGCGGGCCGCAAGAATGCCAACGCTGATGCCCTGTCCAGGATGCCTCATGAGTCAGACACAGAAGAAGAAGTGGATGATCTAGAAGAGATTGAACTACCTGCCTTTCACAGAAATGGGATGATCCACGAGCAACGAGCCTGCAGGAGGCAGCGTGGTAAGATGTTAAATCCTTTACCTCACCACAGCTGGAAGGAGACCCAGGACAGTGATCCGGTTGTCAGCCGTATCAAGGAGCTGATAACTCAAGAAGGTTCTTCCTTGGAGAAGGATGCGTCTCCACAAGCAAGGCAGCTGTGGAATGAGAGAAGCCGGCTGTTTATCTACCGTGAGAAGCTGTGCCAGAGGTACGTCAATCCAAAAACCCATGAGATGGTATGGCAGATAGTAGTCCCCTGAACGGATATCCAGATGGTGTTTGAAGCCTACCACGATCAGGCGGGGCACTTTGGCTGGAAGAAGCTGGAGACCCTGTTGAAGTGTCGTTTCTACTGGGTGGGAATG
The DNA here is from genome assembly GCA_033576555.1 of Oophaga sylvatica. NCBI lineage: Eukaryota > Metazoa > Chordata > Amphibia > Anura > Dendrobatidae > Oophaga > Oophaga sylvatica. Next base: position 72,509 of record JARQOD010001425.1, on the reverse strand, counting down.
CGCATCTCCATTGAGAGATGGTGCAAAGACTGTGGACCCTGTGGCCTTAGAAGAAAAGACTACAGCAGCCAGAAGGCACCTCTGCAGCCCATCAGGACGACTCGACCCCTGGAGATCGTGGCCCTGGACCATGTCAAGTTGTCACCCAGCCGGTCAGGATACTACTATGCCCTGACCATGGTGGATCACTACTCCAGGTTCCTGGTGGTCGCCCCTGTCAAAGACCTGACGGCAGAGACAGCAGCCAAGACGTTCCAAGCGTATTTCTTCAGACCCCATGGATACCCTGAGCAGGTGCTAACTGACCAAGGCCCAGCATTCGAAGCCAAATTGTTCAAAGAGTTCTGCCATCTGTACGGATGTAAAAAGATAAGAACCACACCGTACCACCCCCAAACCAATGGTCTCTGTGAAAAGATGAACCACATCGTCATCGACCTGCTGAAGACCTTATCACTTGAGGAGAGAAATCAGTGGCCAGACCTACTACCTGACCTGGTAGGTCTGTACAATCACATACCTGTGAGTTCCACCAATTGCACCCCAGCTTACCTCATGCAGGCAAGACCAGGAAAGCTGCCCATGGATCTGGAGCTTGGTGTGGTAGAGCCCGAAGCAGATGTGACCACTGAGGACTGGGACACGACCAGACAGGAACAGTAAAGAAAAGTACAGGCCTGCGTTGAAGATAGTCTCACTCGTGTGAGGGATAAGCAAGAGAATCACTACAACAAAAGTGCGCCCGCAGAACCCTTCGCACCTGGTGAAGTTGTGCTGAAAAGAAAGAGAAGGATGCACAAACTCGACGATCAATGGGAAAGAGAGCCCTACACTGTGTTGAATTCAAGGTTTGATAACAGGAAAACGTGTTTGATCTGCAAAAAAGAGGGAGAACGACTGCAACTGTATCCAGGGACCACCTGAAGTTGTGTCCAGATCTGCTAAAGCTCCAAGAAGAAGTGCCTTTCATCACCTCGGAAGAACCTGACGAAGCAGTAATACATACTGAATTATCAAATTTTCCAGCAGATTGGACTCGAATCGGAGAAGCAGTCATCATTCGAGTACTCCAATTCTTCCAACAGCCAGAAGAACTGAGCCGCCCGCCAGGGCCGTGGGGTACTCGGCACCGAGCCCGTCGTCTTCTATGGGGACGTCACGGGCAGCCACGGCTCGGTCCGTGGCCCTGGGCGGTCACCAAAAAGGGGGATATTTACAGGGGATTAGTGTTCGTGTAGTTTGTCGTGACGCCACCTGTAGTACCTGGTCAGGGTGACCAGCACTGCTGTGCTGGTCCTCTGGAAGGGATGGTGTTGTGCAGCTAGTTGTTAAGTCTCCCACAGGTGAGACGGAGTCTTTCCAGGGCAGGTAGATGAAAGGTGTAGTAATGGTGCAGAGAGATATAGCAGATGGGAGTGTGCGTCGCTGGAATAATCAGGAAACAGTTCTGTTGTAGTTTCAGGATTTTTACTCACAGTCTGTCTGCAGTACAGATTCCAGCCAGGCACTGTGTCCTCCAAGAGAGTGATCCAGCAACCCTCAGTTAAGTTTGTCGCACTTCCAAAGACTCCCTTTTGTATGTTCCTTTCTGGCTTCTTCTCTAGGTGCTACACTCCCGACTTCCCTGCACCCGCCACCACTGAGACCTCGGACGAGGTAGTATTGGGCCCTTTCAGTTACCAGACCAGACCAGTGGGTTAGCAGGTCACCCAGTAGAAAGGTCCTGGATGTACTTGACCCCTAAGCTTCCTCCCGGTGAGTTATGCTGGCTAGTGGCCCCTTGAAGAGATCCACTGTTCTCGGTGTTACTAGCGGAGCTGAACTTTCCCACTAGTCTAGGGACCGTTCCCCGATGTTCCCCTGGTCCTCCCTTCTTCAGGATGGGGCACAGCCTCAGTTGCTGTCTCGCCCTGGACCCTTTCGCTCTCCTCAGTAAGGCTCCCTGAGATGGACTCAGAGGAGCAGCAGGTCAGTCCAGTACCAACACACTGACTGCCTGGCTCAAAACTGGATCCTCTAAACTCACACGCAGCCTAATGCTGCCTAAGCCCCTCCCACCCATCTAGCTACACCCTGTTCTAACCAGCCTGAGTCAGACCATCCTCCCGAAGGGTCCGCCTGCACTCAGCTAGCATGATGTGTGATGGATGCAGTGGTTGGAGTCAATGGGGTGCTTCCTCCTTACCTGAGAGTCAGGTGTCACACCGCTAGGTGCGATGCAACATCTCTGTGGTGACTGGACCCTCAGGGCGCCACAGAACCTCTACAGCGAGTTGAACCTGTAAGTGCTGCAGAAGAGCCGGTTGCCGCAGTAGAACCTGTTGAAGAAGAATCCCAAGAAGGAGTGTTATGAATGTGCTAGAGATGGTTTCTGAGCAGAGGCTCCCTCTGGTGGTTACAGACAGTACTGAACCTTTCAGCGAGGAATGGCAATCTGGGTTCACTGACTGGTCTGATATAAGGGAGGTTCCCTCCCATGATGGTTGCCGGTGATCAATTGTTCTTGTCTCAATTGTGGTTCCTTTTTCATTTGGAAGTTTGCTGAGTCTTGCCTGCATCTTCTGCTATCAGATAAGATATTTTCTGCTTTTATTTTTGTGCTTGCTTTTTGCATTGTTCCCTGCACTTCTGTGGAGGTCAGCCAGGTCCCCCCCGGGGGCTTGTGCTCCTCTCAGTTTATCTGAAGCCACTGTTATTTGTTCATTTTCTTTTTCCTGTTTTTTCAGTGGCTGCGGCTTGGTTTTGTTCACACTGAGATCTGATTTAGTGGGTGGCGAGATCGTGTGATCTCAGTATTTTTGTAATCAGAATTGTTGGATTTTTGTAGGGTTTTCTGGGTTGCAGAAAGTAATCTCTCCTGTCCTATCCTATTTAGTCAGCTTGTGGCCCCAGCATTTGCTCATTCTATTTTCTGTCTGTGTTCGTGCTTTCTTCTTGTCTAACCGCCATTACATGTTTGGGGGCTTCCTATTTTCTTTGGGGATCTGCTCCGGGGCAGATAGCTTTCATCTTTCTGCCTTTAGGTGTAGTTATCTCTCAGGCTGTGACGAGGCATCTAGGATCAATGTAGGAACGCTCCACGGCTACCTCTAGTTGTGTGGTTAGTTTAGGAATCTGCAACCCATTAGTTACCAACATCTCAGGTGTTCGGCTGCCCGGCTGTTGTTCCTGTCCTCCTCAGCTACCTAACATAACAAAGGAGAATCCCAAGAAACAGAACCTGTTGAAGAAGAATCCCACTGTACTGTATATTATTGTATCATATTGTTATTCCTATTATGCCTTGACTTAGTTGCTTACTAATTTTGTCTTTTTCTCCTAATGACAATTCAAGTGAAATGGACACTGCTCAATTGCTTTTTATTAATCTTTGAGTAACCTTTCCAAAAGAGACTCGGACTTTTTGGTTGCTCATTTTCTAACTGCTTTTGCCATGTATATAGTTATTTATCTTTTATGCAACGTTCAAGAGTTCTCACCTCCCATAAAGGGAAGATTGTAGATTGTAATTGTTTATTGTTATGTTTTGTAAAAATGTACTTCGGGGGGGAATGTGGAGCCCAGCTGTGCTCGGTTCCACATATCCTAGAAGGGTGCATGAAGGATTCGTCCACTAGAGGTCTCACTACATACACACACCTTCACCCTTCCTCAGTCCACCAGGGGGAGCCCTGATAGGGATATAAAAGAGGGTGAAGACAGAAAGAGAGCTCAGTTTAGTTTAGTCTGGAGTTTAGTCTAGTCGAGTTTTAGTCTGGAGTCTAGCTCAGGAGTCTAGCAGATCAGACTAGAGAGCTAGGAGCGTGCCGACGCTCTAGAGAGCGGCAGAAGAGGCAGCCTACCAACTGCGAGTGTGTATAGCCTAGTGAGGGCCAGAGTAGGCCGAAGGCAGGAGGAGAGAGTAGTAAAGGGGCAGAAGAGCCTTATGTTATGTATAGTGTACAGTTCCTATAGCGTCTTGTGCTTGGGTGCGAGGAAAACACAGGAGACATAGGTAGTGTTGAGCATTCCGATACTGCAAATATCGGGTATCGGCCGATATTAGCTGTATCGGAATTCCGATTCCGAGTTCCGATATTTTCGTCTTATCGGATACCGGAATCGGGATGTCACTGTCACTGTCAGTGTCCGTCTGTCGGGTCTGTCAGGAGTCAGCGGCACTTACCTGGCAGAAGATCTCCGGCGGTCACGTCCTGGACTGCTTCATGGCCGCCCTTCCTCTTCTCCCCGGCGGTCACATGCAGTTTCTCGCGATAACTGCAGTGACTGCTGGGTAATCCCGGCCGTAAAGCAGTCAGTCCGATGACGTCACCGCCGGGGAAGCAGGTAATCAGCTGTGCTGCGTTGCAATGACAGGCTCTGCCTGTCATTGCGATGTAGCAGAGTTGGATCGTCGTGGGACAATCGTTACTATGGACTGCGTCGGACAGGTGGTATACTGTTGGTTTTTTTTTTTTTTTTTTACAGGAGATCGATGGCGTCGCAGGAATGAGTGTATAATAAAAGAAATGAAAACTGTGTTGTCTCTTTTATTTCATTAAAAGACTTTTTTCTTGCTTTGTCTTTTTTTTACACATTTAATAACTTTGGGATTAATAATGGATCGGTGTCTTATTGACGCCTCTCCATTATTAACCGGGCTTATTGTCACCGTGCAATCAACGGTGACAATAACCCCTTATTACCCCGCTTGCCACCGCTACAGGGCAAGTGGGAAGAGCCGGGTAAAGTGCCACAATTGGCACATCTTTTGATGCGCCAAATGTGGGGCTGATGTAGCCTGGTATTATCAGGCTGTTGAGGGCCAAAATCCATGGGCCTTGACAGTCTTTTAATACCAGGCCGCAGCAGTCTGCATTTTACTTGGCTGGTTAATAAAAATAGGGGGATCCCCACGCCGTTTTTTTTTCGAGGGGATCCCCTATTTTTGTTAACCAGCCAAGCTAAGCAGACTGCTGTGGCCTGGTATTATCAGGCTTGCAAGGTCCATGGATATTGGATCCTTACCAGCCTGAAAAACCAGGCCTCAGCGGTCTGCTTCATCTGGCTGGTTAACAAAAATAGGGGGGACCCCACGCTAATTTTTTCGAGGGATCCCCTATTTTTGTTAATCAGCCAAGATATGCAGACTGCTGTGGCCTGGTATTATCAGGCTGGCAAGGTCCATGGATCTTGGCTCCTTAACAGCCTGAAAATCCAGGCCTCAGCGGTCTGCTTCATCTGGCTGGTTAACAAAAATAGGGGGGACCCCACGCCAATTTTTTTCGAGGGGATCCCCTATTTTTGTTAATCAGCCAAGATATGCAGACTGCTGTGGCCTGGTATTATCAGGCTGGCAAGGTCCATGGATCTTGGCTCCTTAACAGCCTGAAAATCCAGGCCTCAGCGGTCTGCTTCATCTGGCTGGTTAACAAAAATAGGGGGGACCCCACGCCAATTTTTTTCGAGGGGATCCCCTATTTTTTGTTAATCAGCCAAGATATGCAGACTGCTGTGGCCTGGTATTATCAGGCTGGCAAGGTCCATGGATCTTGGCTCCTTAACAGCCTGAAAATCCAGGCCTCAGCGGTCTGCTTCATCTGGCTGGTTAACAAAAATAGGGGGGACCCCACGCCATTTTTTTTTCGAAGGGAACCCCTATTTTTGTTAATCAGTTCCCTCTGACGTCACTGATTGTGTCCCTGGCTGACCTGAAGTGAAAGTGGAAAGCAATCAATTAAGCTTTCCACGTAAGGGCCCGTGTCACATAGCGATATCGCTACCGAGATCGCTGCTGAGTCACTAGTTTTGTGACGCAGCAGCGAGCTCACCAGCGATATCGCTGTGTGTGACATTCAGCGACAATCAGCCCCCCTGCCGGGTATCGCTGATCGTCGCTGAAATGTCAGGACCTTTGATCGCTGGTTTCCCGCCTGTCACACGCAGCGATGCGTGCCTGTCAGAGGGAAACCAGCGATCAAAAAAAGGTCCTGACATTTCTGCGACGATCAGCGATACCCGGCAGGGGGGCTGATCGTCGCTGAATGTCACACAAAGCGATATCGCTGGTGAGCTCGCTGCTGCGTCACAAAACTAGTGACTCAGCAGCGATCTCGGTAGCGATATCGCTATGTGAGACGGGCCCTTAAGCGATGTTACCCGCAGTGTCGCTGTCCCAGATCGCTGCCTGAGCTGCCTGTTTGGCAGCTCAGCAGCGATCATGTAGCGATACACCAGCGATCCTGACAAGTGCATATCGTTGTCGGGATCGCTGGTGTATCGTTATGTGACACCCAGCCTTTACTCTCCTGTCAGGCAGGAGAGGAGCTCATTCATTTGGGGTTTACTGTGAGGCTGCAGCATTAGCTGCGGTCCCTGCAGTAAACATTAACCCTTTCTGAAGGATTACACCGTGGGACCTGACTGTGCATGGGATAGGTAAGAATAATTTTGCTTTTTTATTTTATTTTTATTACAGGAAATGGTTTTTGCAGTAAAATAAAAGATGGTCAAAAACATGTGTCTTTATTTCATTAAAATGATTTTTAATTAAAGTGTGTGTGTTTTATTTTTATTTCATGCAATAGGATTAATAATTGATAGTTGTCTAATTGACAGCTCTCAATTATTAACCTGGCTTAAGGTCACCTTTCAATAGCAAGGTGGCTTTAACCCCATATTAACCCATTCGCCACCGCTACAGGGCAATGGGAATAGACGGGCAAAGTGCCAGAAAGGGCGAATCTAATTATAGATTTGTCTTTCCTGGGGTGTCTGGGGGCAGATGTTAGTAGCCAGGGGGGGGGGGGGCAAAAATAATGGTCCCTCTCTGGGCTATTATTATCTGCCCCCACTCACTGGCTTTGTCTGTCTGGTTGCGAAAATAGGGCGGGAGCCCACGCATTTTTTTTCAGCAATTTTACACCTCATATATATATAACATGTCATTGAATTTGTGACACATATATATATATATTTATATTTGTAGTTCATACACTTCTACATAGTATAATAGCCGCTAATTCAATTGCCGGCTTTTGTGAAAATGCAGAACCCGACATGAAATGACACTTGGTGTACATAGGGTTAACCATGTCTTTTCATGTCCTTTGCTATCTAATTTGCACAAACAATTAAATCAGACTATGTGTGCAAAATTTCACACCTCTAGGGGTTAATTAAAGGTGTAAATTCGTAGCAAAAAAGTCCGTTTTTTTTACAACGAATTTACACCTTTAATTAACCCCTAGAGGTGTGAAATTTTGCACACAAAGTCTGATTTAATTGTTTGTGCAAATTAGATAGCAAAGGACATGAAAAGAAATGTTTAACCCTATGTACACCAAGTGTCATTTCATGTCGGGTGCTTCTGTCTTTTCACTGAAGCCGGCTTTACCCGGCAATTGAATCAAAGGATATTTTACTATGTAGAAGTGTATAAACTATACATATATGTATATATATATGTCACAATGACATGTATATATATATATATATGTATTCTATGTGTGTATATTTAGTGTTTACAAGGAAAGAATGGGTTTTTTTTAGTTGCGATATTTTGTTCCCATAGACTTACATGGGACTTCCGGTATCGGTATCGGGTATCGCCGATATTTTAGTGATATCGGCGATACCATTCCGATTCCGATACTTTAGCATATCGGAAAGTATCGCTCAACTCTAGACATAGGTTGAAATGAAATGACTTGTATTACTTCATACAAGCATGCTGAAAAGTTCACACAGTTTGCAGGAACAGCAACAGGAGACACAGCAGGCCAGAGTAACTTCAAGCTCTACAATAACTCTCCAAAGCAGGTTCAGGATCTCTTCTCTGTACCGTAATTCCTCTGCAAACATAGATTCACCAAACAGCAGGTTTCCAGAGTCCAAAAGTGTTCCAAGGTTCCTCAGTAGGGAATAGCTGGAGTACAAGTCCAAGGCTTCCAGGAGTTAGGTCACAGACTGACTGAGGCTTGATTCAGGAGCACTGATTGTTCAGCTGAGGCTGCTTAAGAAGCAAGAGGGAAGAATCAGGGCGGGAACATGGAAACTGGAAACTCCATATTAACTGAGGGCAAGAGCTGCAGAAAGACAGAAAGCAAAATGGCCGACGGAAAACTGAGTTTCAAGGAACATGTCAACAGAGACAAAGAACCTTACATTACTCCCCCCTTAGGGACAACCTCCAGATGACCTCAGACCAGGCTTGTCAGGGTACCTCTGATGAAACTGGCGGAGCAGGCGAGGAGCATTTACATTATTGACTGGTTCCCATGAGTTGTCCTCCACTGGGTAGCCCTGCCATTTAATCAAATATTGCAACTGATTTCTGTACAACCTGGAATCTAGAATCCTTTCCACCATAAATTCTTCCTGACCATTGACCAGCACTGGGTCAGGGCAAGGAGAAGAACGTCCAGGAAACGTATTGGGTGTTGCAGCCTTTAGTAGGGATACATGAAAGACAGGGTGGATTCTCATAGTTCTGGGCAGTTGAAGACGACAAGCAACAGCACTATAATCTTATTGATCTTATAAGGTCCAATGTACTTATGTCCCAATTTAGACGATGGAATCTTTAATTTAAGATTTCTGGTTGACAGCCAGACCAAATCTCCTACCTTGAAAGCTGGTGCAGGTTTACGAAATTTATCTGCTGCTTTCTTGTACCTTTCCTGAGCCAATTCTAGATTTTCCTTTAGAAGATCCATATTCTTTTGTAAAGAAGTGATTCTTTCAGCCACTGCCGGCAAGGGCGTATCTATGGGAAATCGAGGAAGAATGTTAGGATGATAACCTAGATTGGAGTAAAAAGGAGACTGCTTAGTGGAGGCGCTCTGAGAGTTGTTATAAGAGAACTCAGCCAGTGGAAGTAGATCCACCCAATCATCCTGTAGGTGGCAGATAAAACAGCGGAGATACTGCTCCAGGGTCTGATTGGTTCGTTCTGTCTGTCCATTAGTCTGGGGATGAAAAGCAGAAGAAAGATTTACTTTAATGTCCAATGCTGCACAGAAATTATGCCAAAACCTTGAAGTGAATTGCACCCCTCGATCCGAAATGACCTCATCCGGTACTCCATGTAAGCGAAACACATTCTTAATCATCAAGTCTGATGTCTGTTTTGCAGTGGGTAAGCCGACACAAGGAATAAAATGAGCTGCCTTTGTTAGACGGTCAACCACCACTAGAATGGTGTTCTTCCCTTGAGAGGTTGGTAACTCCACAATGAAGTCCATAGAAATGGATCCCCACGGGCGGGACGGGGTGGGAAGAGGTTGCAACAGACCAGTTGGTGAGGAGCGAGGTGTTTTGCATCTTGCACAGACTTCACATGAAGTGACATAGTTTAAAACATCTTTCCTGTAAGTGGGCCACCAAAAGAAACGAGAAAGAAATTCTTGTGTCTTTAGAATTCCCCTATGCCCAGCTATCTTGGAATCGTGGATGAGTTGCAATACTCTCAATCTGACTGTTTCAGGTATATACAGACGTTGTCCCTGAATCCACACACCATTCTTAAAGACAAGACTTACGTCCCTTGGGGGTTGAGCCAACAAAGAATCCGCATGGTATGCTTCCTTGATGTCCTTAAGTAGGTCTTGATTATGAATCACTCCCAGGAATCTAGAGTTAGGAAGAATAGTCTTAAGGTACTGCCACACTAAACAATCCGCTAGCGATCACGATAACGACGCATACTAATGCGATCGCTAGCGGGATTGTTTCTATATCGCTAAGTGCGGCCACATTTAGCGATATAGTTAACGACGCTATCGCCGTTAGCGATCTTCTTAACGACTTTAGCGGTACAAAAGTACCGCTAAATCGCTAAGAAAAGGTGCCACACTAGCGATATATACTTACCCAGCGGGAGCGCCGACGAGAAAATAGGGTCCGGAACGATTCCAGTGACGAGCGATATCACAGCAGGAAGCTCGTCGCTGGCAGCTGCCGCACTGAACAACATCGCTAACGGGATCGCTAAATAGTGACGTTTTTTAGCGATCCCGTTAGCGATATTGTTCAGTGTGGCATACCCTTTAGGAGGAGTAAGTGGACGTGTCTCTGCTGAATGAATCCTAGAGAGTGCATCAGCCTTTCCATTGCGCGATCCTGGTCTATAAGAAATGACAAAATTAAATTGGTTTAGGAAAAGATTCCAGCGAGCCTGGCGAGGAGTCAGGCACTTAGCCGACCTGATAAATCAAGGTTACGATGGTCTGTCAGGACGACTATTTGCTGTGCAGCTCCCTGAAGAAGGTGTCTCCATTCCTTGAAGGCGGCAATAATGGCCAACAATTCTCTATTGCCCACATCGTAGTTCCTCTCAGCCGAAGACAACTGCTGGGAAAAGAAGGCACAGGGATGCAAGACATTCTTCTCACCTGTTCTCTGAGAGAGTATAGCTCCAACGGCACAGTCTGAAGCATCCACCTCTATTATGAAGGCAAGCTCGGGGTTGGGATGTACTAAGATAGGTGCGGTGGTAAATTTATCCTTTAAACAGGAAAATGCTTCCTGAGCTTGCGGGGTCCAGGAGAACCTAGACTGTTTCCGGGTAAGTTGGGTGATAGGTGACACTACCTCAGAAAAATTCTTAATGAAACGTCTATAGAAGTTGGCAAACCCGATGAAACGCTGCACCTCCTTCACATTTCTAGGAATTGGCCAATCCTTGATGGCTTGGGTCTTGCTTCCATCCATACTAATCCCTTGCGTAGATAGTACATACCCCAGAAATTGAATTTCGGTCCTATGGAATTCACATTTTTCAAGTTTGATGTAGAGATGGTTTTGTCTTAGGCATTCTAAGACCATTCTCACATGTCCATGATGTTCCTCTGTGGAGTTAGAAAAAATTAGAATATCATCCAGATAAATCACCACAAATGTATCTAGGAGATCCCTGAAGATATCATTCACGAAGTGTTGGAAAGTGGCTGGGGGCGGTACTCAGACCAAAAGGCATAACTAGATATTCAAAGTGTCCATAGCGTGACCTGAAAGCAGTCTTCCATTCATCCTCAGGTCTGATACGGACCAAGTTATAGGCCCCACGGAGATCCAGTTTAGAGAAAATTTTGGCATGCCGCACTCTCTCCAACAACTCAGGGATTAAAGGCAATGGATAACGGTTTCTAATAGTAACCTTATTGAGTTCCCTATAGTCTATGCAGGGTCTCAGAGATCCATCTTTCTTCTTCACAAAGAAGATGGGTGCACAAGCGGGAGATGAAGAGGGGCATATGAAGCCCTTGGCTAAATTTTCGTCTATATAATCCTTCAAAGCTTTTAGCTCGGGACCCGCTAGGGGGTAGATCTTACCAAAAGGTATCTCGGCTCCGGGTAATAATTCAATTGGACAATCATATGGACGGTGAGGAGGAAGCTGATCAGCGTTCTTCTTGTCACATAAATCGTCATAGTCCTGGTATACAGCTGGTAGTTCAGGGACTGACATGGTTCCTTTAGGAACAGAGCAAGCTGAAACTCCTTGACTCATCTGTTTCTCCGGAAAGTGTAATTCCTTGGTCTCCCAGTTAATCGTAGGATTCTGCGCCTGCAGCCATGGTAGCCCTAGAATGATGGGAAAGTGGGGAGAAGAGATAAGCAAAAAAGACATTTTCTCCTGATGATCTTTACCCATAAGGACCCTCAAAGGCTCTGTTTCTTGATCCACTGGTCCAGAAGTCAGTAGAGAGCCATCCACAGTCTCCATCTGTACTGGAGTAGCCTTCTTCACTGAACGTATCCCCTGTTTCAGAGCAAAGGAGATATCCATAAAATTTCCACTTGCTCCTGAGTCAATCATAGCAGAGCTAGACACCCAGACTGAGTCAACCCAGAGTTTGATGGAAAGGAAGCAATGAGAATTGTTTCTTTTACAACTCAGCTGGGACACCGCTGAGGAAACTTGAAAAATTGCAGCGTTTATACCGTCATCGTCCCCAGAACTAACAGAGTTTAAGTCCGAGAAATCAAGATCTCTTGCAGCAGATCTCTCTGGAGCCTGAGGCTCGGACATGACAGAGCTCCTCTCGCAACACTCACAGTGAATGACTGCTGCAGTAGTCTTACGAGAACGGCTGGGGCAGTATATAATGAAGTGCCCTGACTTACCACAGTAGAAACATAGATTTTCCTTTATACGATGTTCTTTGCGTGCATCACTAACCCGTCTTTGTAAAGAGTCCACCTGCATGAGTTCTGGTTCTGGTTCCCTTGTGATCCTACTCAAAGGTTCCTTAGCTGAGGAGGGAGGTAGTAAAAGGTTAGTGCGATTATTTTCGAAACCATCTCTCTTGTCTGCGTTCAGTCAGACGAGCATCAATACGGATACAATAGTTAATAAAGTCACCTAACGCAGTGGGAGGGTCGGCACGAGCAAGTTCATCCTTAATCAGTGGAGACAACCCTTTCCGAAAAATAGATTTTTTAGCGGAAGTGTCCCAAGTGGTATCAAGAGCCCATCTCCTGAAATCCAGGGCATATTCGGCTACTGAACGCTTACCTTGGCGCAAAGTTAACATGGCTGCTTCAGCTGTTGCACCTCGATTGGGGTCATCAAACATCTGCCCCATGGCTGAAATAAAAGCATCAAGGTGATTCAAACAATCATCCTCAGTCTCAATCAGAGGGTTTGCCCACATCAAAGCCTTATTGGTAAGCAACATGATTATAGTAAGCACTTTGGATCGTTCAGTGGGAAATTGTGAAGCATGTGCAGAGAAAAATAAATTGCATTGATTAATAAATCCCCTGAATTTCTCACGTTCACCGCCAAAACGAAAAGGAGGTAATTTGGAGATCCCAGAACTTGGGGTTATGGCAGGAGCCTGGGCTCGTTCCTCTAGAGCCTCAATCCTGGCTCGCAATTCCTGGGTAGTCTGTCCAAACACTTGCAAATTATGATTAGTGAGGTCCTGTAGGCTTGCAAAACGGGTTTTTAAAGTCTGTACATCTGAAAGGATTGTATCAGTCACTCCGCAAAGTTCCTTTATGCGGGCCTCCATCTTCCAGATCTTTTAAGGCAGAGGTGCTGGAAGGAGAAGAGGAAAGGAAAAAAAAAAAACAATAGTGTTTACCTGTGGTAACACTCCAGAGTAAAATTTTAAGGGAATGCGCTCACCTGGAATGGTTGTGAGAAGTCACAACCACTGTCATCACATAAGGTATTAAACGGACATCTGATATCCACAGTCACAGCAGACACGGCTTTCCCAGACCCAGCAGACACTAAACATTGGCTCCTGAATCTTGTCATGTATAGTGTACAGTTCCTATAGCGTCTTGTGCTTGGGTGCGAGGAAAACACAGGAGACATAGGTTGAAATGAAATGACTTGTATTACTTCATACAAGCATGCTGAAAAGTTCACACAGTTTGCAGGAACAGCACAGGAGACACAGCAGGCCAGAGTAACTTCAAGCTCTACAATAAATCTCCAAAGCAGGTTCAGGATCTCTTCTGTGTACCGTAATTCCTCTGCAAACATAGATTCACCAAACAGCAGGTTTCCAGAGTCCAAAAGTGTTCCAAGGTTCCTCAGTAGGGAATAGCTGGAGTACAAGTCCAAGGTTTCCAGGAGTCAGGTCACAGACTGACTGAGGCTTGATTCAGGAGCATTGATTGTTCAGCTGAGGCTGCTTAAGAAGCAAGAGGGAAGAATCAGGGCGGGAACATGAAAACTGGAAACTCCATATTAACTGAGGGCAAGAGCTGCAGAAAGACAGAAAGCAAAATGGCCGACGGAAAACTGAGTTTCAAGGAACATGTCAACAGAGACAAAGAACCTTACACCTTACCAACTCACCCCAGCAAGTACATACCGGATGCCGGGTCCGTGCCTACAGGGATCTCCACGACCCAGTAGGAGACAACCGGAATTCTGAGGACTACAGATCTCAGGAGCATTACAGAGCTGATACGTAACAGAGCCAGGGGACACGGAGTTCCGGCAAGCAGGGAAAAGCAAGCAGGGAAAGTGTACTCCAAGAGAAGGCCCTACCACAAGGTCAGCCGGGTGCAGGATAGAGACAAACTCCGGCCTAGCTACAGGCAGGTCGGAAACTATTACAGATAGGCAAGAAACAGGAGGCCCTATACCTGCTCACTGGGGAGAATCTGGATGTGCACCTTTCACCCTACAGTGCCCCGGGATGTTCCTGCACTACAGTAAAGGTACCGAAGTGACTTGTGCGTGTTCCCCTTTATTGTTCCTATCCTGCCAAATTTCCTCCGTCCTGCATCCCTACCCATTCACTGCCCTGAAGGCCCGCTCCACCTGTGGAGAGCGATTCCATCTAGCTGCCACAACATCGGCCTCAGTGGACTGCTGCAGCGCTGGTGAGCCTCACCAAACACCACAGGTGGCGTCACGATTCAATTGACATTATCCCCTGTAAATACAACCTCCTTTTTAGTAAGTCCCAGGGCCACAGACCGAGCTGCAGCTACCGTGACATCCCCCATAGAAATCGACGGGCTCAGTGCCGGGTACCCCACGGCCCTGGCGGGTGACTCAGAGGGGTCACTCATAATGTCTGGGGGCTTCTCATCCATGGAGGGGGCTCACCAACAATGTGCGGAGGCTTCTCATCCATGGAGGGGATCACTCACAATGTGTGGGGGCTTCTCATCCATGGAGGAGTCACTCACAATATGTGGGGGCTTCTCATCCATGGAGGGGGTCACTCACCATGTGTGGAGGCTTCTCATCCATGGAGGGGATCACTCACAATGTGTGGGGGCTTCTCATCCATGGAGGGGATCACTCACAATGTGTGGGGCTTCTCATCCATGGAGGGGGTCACTCAATGTGTGGGGGCTTCTCATCCATGGAGGGGGTCACTCAATGTGTGGAGGCTTCTCATCCATGGAGGGATCACTCACAATGTGTGGCGGCTTCTCATCCATGGAGGGGATCACTCACAATGTGTGGAGGCTTCTCATCCATGGAGGGGATCACTCACAATGTGTGGGGGCTTCTCATCCATGGAGGAGGTCACTCAATGTGTGGGGGCTTCTCATCCATGGAGGAGTCACTCACAATATGTGGGGGCTTCTCATCCATGGAGGGGGTCACTCACAATGTATGGGGGCTTCTCATCCATGGAGGGGGTCACTCATAATGTGTGGAGGCTTCTCATCCATGGAGGGGGTCACTCACAATGTGTGGAGGCTTCTCATCCATGGAGGGGGTCACTCACAATGTGCGGGGGCTTCTCATCCATGGAGGGGGGTCACTCACAATGTGCGGGGGCTTCTCATCCGTGGAGGGGGTCACTCACAATGTGTGGAGGCTTCTCATCTATGGAGGGGATCACTCACAATGTGTGGGGCTTCTCATCCATGGAGAGTTATCACTCACAATGTGTGGGGGCTTCTCATCCATGTAGGGGTCACTCACAATGTGTGGAGGCTTCTCATCCATGGAGGGGATCACTCACAATGTGTGGGGGCTTCTCATCCATGGAGGGGATCACTCACAATGTGTGGGGGCTTCTCATCCATGGAGGGGTTCACTCACAATGTGCGGGGGCTTCTCATCCATGGAGGGGGTCACTCACAATGTGCGGGGGCTTCTCATCCATGGAGGGGTCACTCACAATGTGTGTGGGCTTCTCATCCATGGAGGTGATCACTCACAATGTGTGGGGGCTTCTCATCCATGGAGGGGGTCACTCACAATGTGTGGGGGCTTCTCATCCATGGAGGGGATCACTCACAATGTGTGGGGGCTTCTCATCCATGGAGGGGATCACTCACAATGTGTGGGGGCTTCTCATCCATGTAGGGGATCACTCACAATGTGTGGGGGCTTCTCATCCATGGAGGGATCACTCACAATGTGTGGAGGCTTCTCATCCATGGAGGGGGTCACTCACAATGTGTGGGGGCTTCTCATCCATGGAGGGGATCACTCACAATGTGTGGGGGCTTCTCATCCATGGAGAGTTATCACTCACAATGTGTGGGGGCTTCTCATCCATGGAGGGGATCACTCACAATGTGCGGGGGCTTCTCATCCATGGAGGGGGTCACTCACAATGTGCGGGGGCTTCTCATCCATGGAGGGGGGTCACTCACAATATGTGGGGGCTTCTCATCCATGGAGGGGATCACTCACAATGTGTGGGGGCTTCTCATCCATGGAGGGGTCACTCACAATGTGTGGGGGCTTCTCATCCATGGAGGGGATCACTTACAATGTGTGGGGGCTTCTCATCCATGGAGGGGATCACTCACAATGTGTGGGGCTTCTCATCCATGTAGGGGTCACTCACAATGTGTGGAGGCTTCTCATCCATGGAGGGGATCACTCACAATGTGTGGGGGCTTCTCATCCATGGAGGGGATCACTCACAATGTGTGGGGGCTTCTCATCCATGGAGGGGATCACTCACAATGTGTGGGGGCTTCTCATCCATGGAGGGATCACTCACAATTGTGGGGGCTTCTCATCCATGGAGGGGATCACTCACAATGTTGGGGGCTTCTCATCCATGGAGGGGATCACTCACAATATGTGGGGCTTCTCATCCATGGAGGGGATCACTCACAATGTGTGGGGGCTTCTCATCCATGGAGGGGATCACTCACAATATGTGGGGGCTTCTCATCCATGAAGGGGATCACTCACAATGTGTGGGGCTTCTCATCCATGGAGGGGATCACTCACAATGTGTGGGGGCTTCTCATCCATGGAGGGGATCACTCACAATGTGTGGAGGCTTCTCATCCATGGAGGGGGTCACTCACAATGTGTGGAGGCTTCTCATCCATGGAGGGGGTCACTCACAATGTGTGGAGGCTTCTCATCCATGGAGGGGATCACTCACAATGTGCGGAGGCTTCTTATCCATGGAGGAGGTCACTCACAATGTGTGGGGGCTTCTCATCCATGGAGGGGTCACTCACAATGTGTGGAGGCTTCTCATCCATGGAAGGGATCACTCACAATGTGTGGAGGCTTCTCATCTATGGAGGGGTCACTCACTATGTGTGGGGGCTTCTCATCCATGGAGGGATCACTCACAATGTGTGGGGGCTTCTCATCCATGGAGGGGATCACTCACAATGTGTGGAGGCTTCTCATCCATGGAAGGGATCACTCACAATGTGTGGGGCTTCTCATCCATGGAGGGGATCACTCACAATGTGTGGAGGCTTCTCATCCATGGAAGGGATCACTCACAATGTGTGGAGGCTTCTCATCCATGGAGGGGTCATCACAATTGTGGAGGCTTCTCATCCATGGAGGGGTCACTCACAATGTGTTGGGGCTTCTCATCCATGGAGGGGTCACTCACAATGTGTGGAGGCTTCTCATCCATGGAGGGGATCACTCACAATGTGTGGGGGCTTCTCATCCATGGAGGGGTCACTCACAATTGTGGAGGCTTCTCATCCATGGAGGGGGTCACTCACAATGTGTGGAGGCTTCTCATCCATGGAGGGGATCACTCACAATGTGTGGGGGCTTCTCATCATGGAGGGGATCACTCACAATGTGTGGGGGCTTCTCATCCATGGAGGGGATCACTCACAATATGTGGGGGCTTCTCATCCATGGAGGGGTCACTCACAATGTGTGGAGGCTTCTCATCCATGGAGGGGTCACTCACAATGTGTGGGGGCTTGTGAAATTAAATATCTGCAGGATAACGATCTATTCCATCTACAGTATTTATTTCCCGCTTGCTCTGCTGTCTGTGTTTCAATCAACTTTAATACAGAAACACATGAAAACTGAAGTGAGCGGCGGTGCGGGATTCCTGCAGAAGTTCAGCTGTGTGAAAGTGAAGAAACCCCGGCCGGGGAACGTATTCTCATAGATTAGTTTGCTCTGCAGGAAACCTTTAGTTTTGGTAAAACGTAACTTTCCACCACGTGAGATAAGATTAGGACATGTGTCAGAAGGATCTTTCACATTTGTTTTCTGAGAAATCAGGTAAGGAATTTGGCCCTTTGTGTTGAAATCACTCATTGCTTCTGTTTTAGTTTCATTGTTTGAGTGGGAGTATTCTGACACAAAGTGGTGACATGACACGAGCGACCACCGCACATCACCATGGTCAAAGTATAATGCTTTCCTTTATTTATGTAGCATTGAATCTTTAGACCCCAACAGGTGCCAGGGTATGTAGTAACTCCCCCTAGGGGCAGCTGTATAAATCTGTATGTCGTGAGCCCCTAGTGGTGACTGTATAAATCTGTATGTATGATCTCCCCTAGTGGTGACTGTATAAATCTGTATGTAGTGATCTCCCCCTAGTGGTGACTGTATAAATCTATATGCAGTGAGCTCCCTCTAGTGGTGACTGTATAAATCTATATGCAGTGAGCTCCCTCTAGTGGTGATTGTATAAATCTATATGCAGTGAGCTCCCTCTAGTGTTGGTTGTATAAATCTGTATGCAGTGAGCTCCCTCTAGTGGTGATTGTATAAATCTGTATGTAGTGAGCTCCCTCTAGTGTTGGTTGTATAAATCTGTATGTAGTAAGCTCCCTCTAGTGGTGACTGTATAAATCTGTATGTAGTGAGCTCCCTCTAGTGGTGGTTGTATAAATCTATATGCAGTGAGCTCCCTCTAGTGGTGATTGTATAAATCTATATGCAGTGAGCTCCCTCTAGTGTTGGTTGTATAAATCTGTATGCAGTGAGCTCCCTTAGTGGTGATTGTATAAATCGTATGTATGAGCTCCCTCTAGTGTGTGTAAAATCTGTATAGTAAGCTCCTCTAGTGACTGTATAAATCTGTAATGTATGAGCTCCCTCTAGTGGTGGTTGTATAAATCTATATGCATGAGCTCCCCTAGTGTGATTGTATAAATCTGTATGCATGAGCTCCCTCTAGTGTGACGATAACTGTATGCAGTGAACTATTTTATTATAAAAATACAAACTTACAATCAATAATAGCAATCCGAACACAGCAAAACAACGTCCGACCAACATTACCCCCAGTCCTAGCAAAAGTCCAAGTCCAGCATAATTGCCCCCAGTCAAAGCAACACCCCCCAAAACCAAACTCTGTCTTCTTCCTCAGAGAAGCTTCCTCCTTCATCTTTCTCTCTGATGCTGCACCAGGGATTCCCGGCCGGTCTCCCCTTCCTGTACTTGCCCGGCCTCAAGCTGCTTAGCGGCTGCGATCTCGCTAAAGACAGGCAACTTCACTTTTTGATCCCTCCTGATCTCCTTCTCCCCAGGTTCCTCACCCAAGGAGAGAAGAAACATTTTATTAATACATCACATACACACTTCACACCAAACCTGACAAAGAAAACTCTGCTCTATCGCCCAAAAAGAAACATAAGAGCCACCGGCCCAAAACACATCTATCAAAACACACACAAAATTTTTTTTCATATTATATATATATATATATATTTTTATTTTGGTTACACAGCAAATACAACTATAATAAACCTACCACCAACCCCCCTCCCACCACCATAAAACCCCCCACAATACAAAAATAAGCCCACCAAGGAACTTATGACCTCCTGCTTACAGGACAGGAGCATTAACCCTGTAAGCCACAGGATCATCACCCTACAATACAATACTACATCACTCTCTATATTACAACACTTACCCCAAGCCAGGATTGGTGCCTGTAAGCCCTATATCAGTAATTCACTTCTGCAAAACAAAAATCTGATAGTGAAAAGCCCCCAGCCCACCACCAGGAACCCGGAGATGACAGGCTTCTATCCTAACAATCCTTACTCTACCAGCCGTCCCTACCTGCCTAAACATCTGTCCCTATTTATCTACCTACCTTTCCCTGTCTCTCCCTGCCTGACCCTACTGCCCTATCTAACTCACCGCGTGCCTACCTAACTGTCCCTGTCCTGTCCCACTATATGCCTGTCCCTACTGAAGCTATCTACCTGTCCCTTTCCATTTTGCTGGGCGTAGTCCCCTGGGCCAAATTCGATGCCTAGGATTTTTGCTGATGCCTGAGGCTCTGGAAGAGTGTCCGGGAGACCAAAACTAGAGTCTCCTCCTCCCAGCCAGAGACTCTCACACTTTTCCTGATTAATTCTGGACCCAGAAGCCTCCGAGTAGCGACCAATCTCAGACATGACCCACTCCGCCTCCTCACCCGAGGACACGAAAAGGGAGAGGTCATCGGCATATGCTACCACCCTCAGAGTGGCTTCTGGGGCCGCCTGGTCCATCCTGACTCCCGCCAACGGCCAGCGCTCAATCCTCCTTAAAAGGGGATCTATCGCGAACACGTATAACAGTGGGCTCAACGGACAGCCCCGGCGGACCCCAGACCCAATCTTAAAAGGGCAGCCAGACCAACCATTCATGAGCAGGAAAGTCTCTGCCCCTGCATACAAGATCTTTAGCCAATTTACAAACTCCCAGGCAGACCGTACCTCAGAAGGACGGACCAGAGGTAATCGGGTTAACCCGATCAAAAGCCTTTGCCTGGTCTAAAGACAGCAAATACCCCTTCCAATGACCCGCCCTACCCTGCTCCACTGCCTCTCGGACACCGAGTACTGCACTAAAAGGGCTGCGGCCTGGAACAGAGCAATGCTGGGCCCCGAAAGGAGCCGGGGTGCAAACTTCACCAGCCGTTTGAACAGCACTTTTGCCAGAACCTTCTGGTCCGTATTGAGAAGCGCTAGGGGACGCCAATTCTCAATACGGGAGGAGTCCTTACTCTTTGACAGGATAATCAGGGCCAACTGCCTCATTGACTGGGAAAGAGCGCCCGAGGAGAGACACTCGTTAAACACCTCAGTCAGAAGGAGGACCAAGGAGTCCCTAAAGGTCTTATAAAACTCGGATGTTAAGCCATCCGGACCTGGCGATTTCTTAGGCCGAAGCCCATCAATGGCCAGTCGCACTTCCTCTTCCCTGATTGCCTCTGTCAAAACGTGAAGCGAGGGGTCATCCCCTGGCTCAGGGATGGCTTCGGCCAGGAAAGCCGACATCATATTCCGATCCAGATCCCTCTTCCCCAAGAGGTGTGAGTAGAAAGATCTGATAATCTCCAGGATCCCTGATTTGGATCTGTTCAGGGAACCCGTATCGTCGACCAAACCTGTCACCACCTTACAACTCACTGACATCTTACAGTTTCTCTAGGGGTCGGGCGAGCGGTACCTCCCAAAATCCCTCTCAAAAACCAAAGATGTGTGCCTATCGTACTGACACCTCTTGAGTAAAGTCTTCACTCTGGAGATCTCCTCACGGTCACCTCCAGCTGAGACGAGATGTTCGAGTTTCCTCCTCAGTTGCCGATACAGGCTCCTGAGGCTCGAGAGCTGGGGAAACTCGCAACCCGTTCCTTGAACATCTCCCACCACTCTGACTTATCGCTACAGAGATCCAAAAGCGGTACCTGGCTCTGAAGAAAGTCCTCAAAGGATTGTCTTATCTCTGCTTCTTCCAAGAGGGACGAATTCAGCTTCCATAGTCCCTTTCCCATCCGAGGGGTTTCTGAAACATTCAGAGAAAAAGAAATCAGACAGTGATCGGAGAACTCCACCTCAACAATGGACACTGCTGAAGAGATGGCTTCCACCTTCAAAAAAAATGTGTCTATCCTAGACCTGCAGCTACCTCTATGAAAGGTGAAACCACAGTGACCTGGGGTGTGCCGGATGTGGATATCCACCAGGCGAGCGTCACTAGTGTGATGATACTGCAAGCTCCATTACTTGTGCTGTTCTAGAACTTTCCACATAGAACTACGACTCCCATCGTGTTGCCAGCACAGAGCAAAGCCCCCCTCCCTCTCTCTCTGCAGGTCACTCCTCTCATCCCTCCCACCTCAGGAATTCCTTTGTCTCAAAATCCTGTAGAAAGGTCCCATACATATCATGAGAATTCATTCTTTTGATCATAACACGGTGGGAGCGTTCGCTAGAAACACGAAAGGTACTGTTTTGAAACATGCGCCCATCAGGCATCGTTCCCGTGGTACTGGTGAACCCGTAACTCCAACAGAACCCGAGAAATGGAATTCTCGGATGCACCATGAACTATCTCACCCAAGTTTGGGCTCATTTGAACAGTTATTTCAAAGTAAGATCATTGATAGGTCTGCCGTTATTCTGCTAGGTTCACAGGACGAGGTATGGACCTTATGATCTTTCAGAACTTCAAACTATAACTTGTAGCCCGGGGAGGTGGCCAGAAAACCATCCCCTTTTGTGAGGTCAGCAGCCCACATGTATAAGTCTTGCATTGAGCCCCCCTGGGTCATTCCAGGCTGTGATGACGTGACTAACAGATCTGCAAATGAACTATGACGCGTGGCTCCTCCCCCAGCCTGTCTTGCCTGTACCATATAAGTACCGTGTAAGTGATCTTCACCTTTAATCCTGTTTTATTTTTAACTGTATTGTACATAACTGTATTGCCTCAGCTTGTTACCTTTTTTTAAAACTATAAGCACTGCCTGCATTTTTAGGAATAAACCTATAAAATTATTAGTTTGTTTCTCCTGCTCTATAAACGAATTTGCACGTGCCTGAAGTACTGCGCTACTGATTTGGGTTGCTACGGACCCTCTTGATAAATTGTTCATTAAGAAAATCGTAGCTGGTGGCAGCTAAAAGAAGGGGTGTAAAGTGTTAACCTATTGGGTGGCGTTGGCAGTGACGGAGCGGTTTTATAAGTGTATTGCCTGGCTGCGGCCCGGAGTAATTATAATTCCCTCACTGCAGCGTGCCCAATAGCAAGCACACATCCAAGTGGCCCGTCTGGCGACTAATTATCCTAGGTGCAGTTCCCTGACTGACCTGAGGGTAAGGGGGGCGCCAGAGAGCTGCAAGTTCCTAAGTGGAAGTGGGATAATTATAAATCCCTGTAGATTATTGGGTCGGACGGCAGCAGCCGTCGTGTGTGTGCGCGTTTTCGTCACATTTGTGGCAACGGAGGGATCACAAGCCGTGATACCCCGGGCTACCGTGTGGTGGACCGTGTGCACGTTCTTCACATTTGCGGCACGGAGGGATCACACGCCGTGATACCCCGGGCTACCGTGTGGCGGACCGTGTGCACGTTCTTCACATTGGTGGCAGAGCGGTGGGATTATAGAGCATTAGTGATCTGGTTTGAGCAATCATTCCATTCACTAAAAAACTTGCACGGTTCTTCAGGGATCCTGCAACTAAAGTTTTGGAGAACAGACTCAGTGTTTATTAGTCCTGAGACAATTGTGTGTACTTGCGGTTACCCCTCCCTTCTCTTTGTTTTTTCTATCCTATCTTTTATTTGGCAATGGCGAGGATGGGAGAAGCGTGGTGTAAACTGCAGAAAAGGGACACTCTTGCTGGAATATGCATTTCCCGAGGCCTTGACCCCATGGGCCAAACCAAAACTCAACTGATCCAGGTCCTGATGGCACAGGACCACGCTGAGAGCGAGGAGGGCGCAGGAGCAGAGGCCCAAACCCTAAATGCTTACACCCAGGGCGGGTTGGACCCTTACCTGCAGGCGGCCCTGGAGGAACTCCCCGCCGACGACCGTGATGGACGCCTGAAGCTGATCCAGCAAGCTCAAGAGAGAGCCGGCCAGCGAGAGGCCAACCAGCGAGAGGCTGAGAGAGCCGAGCGGGAAGCTCAGAGAGCCCATGAACTGGAGCTGCTCAGACAAGGGGCAATGCCCTCCACAGCCCGGAGCGGTACACCCAGCAGCTCTCAGAGTCCGAAGCCCCGGCCGGAGCACTTTCCCGTGATGGAAAAGGACGGCGACTTGGACACTTTTCTGCGGGCCTTTGAGAAAGTCTGCAGACAGTACCAGCTGCCTGATGACCAATGGGCCAGGTACTTGACCCCCGGGCTAAAGGGCAAAGCTCTGGAGGCGTTTGCTTCACTCACGGCAGATCAAGATGGTGACTATGAGGCCATCAAGCAGGCCCTGATCGCCAAGTACCAGCTAACCCCTGAGGTATACCGAAAGAAGTTCCGGAACCTCCAACGTGGCCCACATGACAGTTATAGCGATGTGGTGCAAGGACTCAGGACCCACTTTGACCAGTGGATCCATGGACTGTCAGTTGACACCTTTGAGGAGCTGAGGGACCTGATGATCAAAGACCAGTTCCTGCATCTGTGCCCAGCTGAGGTCCGACAGTTCATCATGGACCGAGAACCAGAGGACGCGGTCAGAACAGCACGGATTGCCGACAGCTATGAGGCCAACCGGAAACCCGAGGTGCGGAAGCCCGTCACCGCCCGCTGGGGAGGGGGTAAGCCTGCAACCAACCCCAGTGCCCCTGCCAGTCGTCCCTCTGGAGGCACTATCCCCTTTGCCAGCACCAGGCCTACATCAGACCCCCGCCAGTGTTTCTCCTGTAAACGGACAGGACACATCAGCGCCACCTGTCCGGAGAGGCAGAAGAACCCCCCAGCCAAGGCCTCCAGGCCCAACGCCTCTGTTCTTTTGGTAGGTGGTGTGGTGGGGAGGGTTGATGACAACGTGCAGCCCGTCCGCGTGGGGGCCCGTCTTGCTACAGGCCTCAAGGACACCGGGGCTGAACGAACCCTCATCCGACCCGAACTGGCGGCCCCTGAAGAGTTGATTCCGGGGAAAACCTTAACTGTCACCGGGATTGGGGGCGTCCTCTACCCCTTGCCGATAGCCCGGGTTTTCATTGACTGGGGTGCCGGGAGCGGGGTGAAGGAAGTGGGGGTGTCCGAAAACCTGCCCACTGATGTTTTATTGGGGACTGATCTGGGGAGGATGGTGGCGTACTATGTCCCTGACACCCCTCCCAATCTGATAATAAGGTTAACGTTAACCATGATGTTGATGATGATGGGAAACTGAATGTGTTACCTGCCAATGCTTTGCGAAGTGATTATGCAACCGATAACCTTTCTTTCCCTAGGAATGATGCTGATAGTGATGTATCTGTGCCATCTGAACCTGTTAACCCTTTCTCTGAAGTGGTAGATGTGTCCACAGGTACAGGAGCGTTCAGCCACGTCGCTCTGCGGAGTGAGACGGCTGAGGAACCCCTAGCAGGAGCAAGCGACAGTGCTCAAGGAAATGGGGAGGTACATGGGAACCGTGAGGAAGGTGACGCCATGACACTGACCAGTGCCACCGAGGAAGGTAACTGGCCCATAAGTAGCACTGCTTCTGAAGTGTTGGGGGTGGATGGGGAGGTAGAGCCCATAGCAGCGCAGGCTGATGGGTCTGTAGAAATCCCCGGGGAGACTACATATGTAGCTGCTGTCACCCGCAGTCAGAGTGCCCGGATCGCAGGTAGCGCCCTGCCATCTGGAACCTCCTCCGCTACAGGAGAGACTGAGCCAGAGGTGGACCCAGAGCCGGTCCCAGAGGGTCCCAGTGAGGAAGGAACCCTGACGTCACTTCTGGCTGCCTCCAGCCAGGAGTTCCAGGCCGCTCTGCACTCAGATGCGAGCCTGGAGAACTTGAGGCACCTCGCCGAGACGCCCACCTCCGTGACTGATAAGGAGAGGGTGTTCTGGGAACGAGGAAGGTTGTACCGGGAGACAGTACCCGGAGATTCCCAAAAGGAGTGGTTGAGGGAAAAACAGCTGGTCGTCCCGCACCAGTTTCCGAGGTGAGTTGTTGAGGATTGCCCATGAGATTCCACTTGCTGGACACTTGGGATCAGCAAAACTAAGGCACGGCTGTCTCAACACTTCTATTGGCCCAAGATGGGGACAGATGTGACTAACTACTGCCGCTCCTGTATCACCTGTCAAAGAGTGGGGAAGGCGGGGCCTGCTCTTAAGGCTCCCTGATCCCGTTGCCAGTGATAGAGGAGCCTTTCCAGAGGATCGCGGTGGACATTGTGGGCCCGCTGGCCGTCCCCAGCAGCTCTGGAAAGCAATACATCCTTACTGTGGTAGACTACGCTACCCGGTACCCGGAGGCAGTAGCTCTTGGTATCCTTGTCACCTATTTCTTTTGGCTGTTCCCCTCCATCCTCATCAAAACTTTCATATTGGGAGGCATCGGAGAGATCAGCCACTTCTTCATTCTCCATCCGTCTGATCTCCTCATTCACCGCTTCCTCAGTGACATGGGCCGTTGCCTCGGGGAGGAGGCAACCATTATCCCAGTTTCCCCATGCTCCTCCTACCCCCTGCCCTCCTGACGCCTTGCCTGCCTCCGCTGGTAACAGGGGCCCCTAACCCTGCCATTCCTCATCGGCCCTTCAGCTCCTCCCCCGCTGCCACATCCAACCTCTGCAGAAGTTGCACCGCCAAGAACTTCCTCGCGGCTCCCCTCCGCCCGGCCATGGCATTAGAGAAGGAACGAGGGCAGCGGCTGAATGGGTGACCTAGGTCACCACACAGGTGACATCGAATGATACCACAGGACGCGGTGAGGTGACTCACCTCGCCCCATAAGGTACATTTCTGCATCTTGCAGCCCGCGCTTAAGTGGTGAGGATCACCGCACCTGTGGCAGACCTTCGGCTGCCCCTGGTAGAAGACCAGAGTCTGATCCTCCCCAGGAAAGCTGAGGAAGGGATTTGGGTGACAGTGCCACCTGAATGCTTCAACTTTACCATGAACGTCCAGCCTCCTGACCAGATGCCAAAATCGTTCCGGTTCTTCTTAGGGACCTCCACAACCTCGCCGTACCAGCTCAACCAGGTCATTATGTTGTAGCCAGAAAGAGACTTATTACACGTTAAAACGGTCACTTTCTTCGGCCCACTTTGGCGAGAAATTGCCTCAACACTCAACAGCAAACCCTCACCAGCCGGGCTCCTCTTTTACCAGCTCATAATTCGACCAAAAGAGCTCCAAGCCCTCCGGCCGAACAAATCTGATATCAAAGGTGGAGGTCCCAAAAGGATGTATCAGAGCAAAGATGTCAATAGCCCTGAAGTCCATCTTCATGAGGAGCTTCACCACATTTGTCCTGGATGGACACGCCTCATCGCCCCTCTAGCAAAGACGAACCACATTTCTCCTGGAGACCCCCTGCCTGGCTGTCGGGAGGGACCACAAGGTCTCCCCCCCCCTTTTCTCTTGGAAGGCAGCTAGACCAAACTTATCTAGCCAGTAGGACAGCTCCACCTCTTCTCTCTACATTGATCGTCCGCTCCCCTTTTTGAGGGCCTCCAGGAAACGGCAGCAAAAAGCATCATTCCCTGGGTCCGGAGATGAGGAAGACCCCGCAGAACCCACCGGCAGCAGCCGCATAGCTAATGTTGCCTGCAGGTGAGGGGGGCGATGGACCAGCCTGTTGTGAGTGGGCTTGGGATGAGTTCTGAGCAGAGGCTCCCTCTGGTGGTTACAAGCGGTGCTGGTCTGTCCAGTGAAGATTGTGAAGATTGTGAGGATTGGGAATCAGGTGTTACTGACTGGTCTTATATAAGGGAGTCACCTTCCCATCAGGGTTGCCGGTGATCAATTGTTCTGGTCTGTATCCTTGATTCCTGTTTCCTTTGTAGCCTGCTGTGTCGTGTCTGCATCTCCTGCTAACAGATAAGACATTTTCTTCTTTTGTTTTTGTGCTTGATTTTTGCATTTTGTCCTGCACTTCTGTGGGGCCTTCAGGGTCCCCTCCGGGGGCTTTTGCCCTCTCAGTTTAGTTCAGCCACTGATGTTTTGTACATTTGCTTTTCCAGTTTTTTCAGTGGCTGCTGTTTTGATTTTGTTACACCAGAGAACTAATTTAGGTGGTAGAGGTCGTGTGATCTCAGGTGTTTTGAAATTAGTAGAGTTGGTGCTTTTCAGGTTTTCTGGATTGCAGTAAGTGCCCTTCCTATCCTTTTCTATTTAGTTAGTTTGGGCCCCAACGTTTGCTCATACTATTTTCTGTCTGTGTCTGTATTTCTTCTTGTCTAACCGCCATTACATGTTTGGGGGCTTTCTATTTCTTTGGGGTTCTGCTCCGGGGCAGATAGCTTTCCTATTTCTATCTTTAGGTGTAGTTAGTTTCTCAGGCTGTGACGAGGCGTCTAGGACCAACGTAGGAACGCTCCACGGCTGCCTCTAGTTGTTGTGGTTAGTCAGGGTACTGCAATCTCATAGATTCCAACTGCTCTGGTGTATTGCCTTTTTTGCCTGCACTCCTCAGCTACCGAAACATAAAACCAGCCCCTATATTCCCTGAACCCTCAACCTCACAGTCAACCATCTCCACCTCACTTACCTCAGCCTCACCATTTTCACTACTAGAAGTCCCCGCATTGGCACCATTCACACCAACCATACCTCCAGCAGAAACCGCCCCTCCAACACCTGACCCTTCACCATTATCACAGACACTATTCACACCACTTACACCACTTCCATTCTTATTTGCATTTTCATTTGTATTTTTTACACTGCTTTCTGCTGGGGGGGTTGCTATTTGCAGTGCAGCTGCCCCTTTAAGAGTGGTATTGCAGGGTTTAATTATCATACCCTGCTTTTCAGCAGAGCATGTGCTGGCAGCTTCAGACCATTGCTCCAGCCTCTCCTGCAGACCATCTCCACGCTCCTGTGTGCACTTCACCGCCGGGTCCCCCGCAGATACAGGTGACACACATGGAGAGGACCCCGGCGGTGCGACCCCCTCCGGCGAGGGTGTGTGGCACCCCTGAGGGTCCAGTCGCCACAGAGGTATTGCATCTCAGAAAGAGATGTGGTATTTCAACTTTCAAGTAAGGTGGAGACATTACACCTGGCTCTGGCAACACTGCATCCATCACACACACTAGCGGAGTTTGTCTAGCAAGCCTCAGCTAGCAAAGGGTGTTAGATGGTGGGTGGAGCTTGTGGGTCAGAGCAGGAGTTAGGCCTCTTTCACACATCCGGCGGGCGCCTGGCGGCGCCCCCGGCATTTTGCCCAGCGCCGCATGTGAAAAGCTTTCACACTTCCGGCGCCCAAAATGCGTTTTTTTGCCGGATGATTTCTGTTGCTTGGAGAGATAGAAATCATCCGGCAAAAAAAAAAAACACGTTACATGCAGCGTTTTTTCCGGACGCCGCAATGTACATTTGCGCCGCATCCGGACAAAACCGCATGCAACGCATTGACATGCGCGCCATCCGGCGCTAATGCATGTCAATGCGAAAAAAGCCGCATGTGGCGCATCAGATTTTCAGATGCGGCGCTGCGGGAAAATGTCGGGGGCGCCGCAAGGCGCCCGCCGGATGTGTGAAAGAGGCCTAAGAGGGAAGCAAGGACAGTTCCCCCTTGGGGGAGGAAGGAGACAGACATGTTTGAGACAGCTCTCCCATAGGGGAGAGGGGAAGAGATATAATCGTGTAGCAGGCTCCAGGCCTGAGGAGCTGCTCACAGGGAGAGAAGGAAAGAAGGGAGGTTCCCTGGAAGGGAAAAGGGATTCTCAGAGACTCGGCTGAGCTGAAGGCTACAGGTGGGCTCGTTCCAGGACTGGCGGATGCCGGCTGGGAGAATCCAGGTCGCAGAAGGGACTCGGCCCCTAGCCTAGTGGAGAACTTTATGACTCAGCTAGCAAGCCGACAGCTGTGATAACTTTAGGGATCACAGCCACAACTGCAAGTATCTTCTCCGGGAAGGAACGCTATATAGGATTAAGGAAACGCAGAGAGAGAACGTTGACCTGGAGGATCCGCAGCTTCTAGACTGGGACACTGCTTAGCGAGGTGCTGGAGGGAAGAAAGGAGTGGGAAATCGGCACAGTGAGACGGCCAGGGAAGGCATATACTGACAGGGAGCTTTGAACTAGGGTTCTCCATCCACCTGGGAGTTGGCTGGACTCCTCACCTGGAGGACGTGGCACCAAGTGGGCACCTGTACTATGCGCACCTGAACTGTGAGTAAAGCCTTGGAAACTGCAACTGACTGTCTCCTCAGTTTCTTCCTGTGTCACACACTCCACTCTGCTACATCTCTCAGCACCATTACCATCTACTACATCTCCCTGCCCTGAGACAAGCTCTGCCTGTGGGGAGCTATTCCAACTCTGCTGCATCACACCATCAGTCTCAGAGGATCTGCACCGCAGCGCTGGTCACCTCTGACCAGATACCACAGGTGGCGTCACGAATACTTCAACATAAACTCTTAACCCCTGTAAATATTCCTGTCATGTATAGTGTACAGTTCCTATAGCGTCTTGTGCTTGGGTGCGAGGAAAACACAGGAGACACAGGTTGATATGAAATGACTTGTATTACTTCATACAAGCATGCAGAAAAGGTCACACAGTTTGCAGGAACAGAGGCAGGAGACACAGCAGGCCAGAGTAACTTCAAGCTCTACAATAACTCTCCAAAGCAGGTTCAGGATCTCTTCTCTGTACCGTAATTCCTCTGCAAACATGGATTCACCAGACAGCAGGTTTCCAGAGTCCAAAAGTGTTCCAAAGTTCCTCAGTAGGAAATAGCTGGAGTCCAAAATCCTAGGTTTCCAGGAGTCAGGTCACAGGCTGACTGAAGCTTGATTCAGGAGCACTGATTGTTCAGCTGAGGCTGCTTAAGAAGCAAGAGGAGAGAATCAGGGCGGGAACATGAAAGCTGGAACCTCCATATTAACTGAGGGCAAGATAGCTGCAGCAAGACAGAAAGCAAAATGGCCGACGGAAAACTGAGTTTCAAGGAACATGTCAAAAGAGACAAAGAACCTTACATTACTCCCCCCTTAGGGACAACCTCCGGATGACCTCAGACCAGGCTTGTCAGGGTACCTCTGATGAAACTGGCGGAGCAGGCGAGGAGCATTTACATTATTGACTGGTTCCCATGAGTTGTCCTCCACTGGGTAGCCCTGCCATTTAATCAAATATTGCAACTGATTTCTGTACAACCTGGAATCTAGAATCCTTTCCACCATAAATTCTTCCTGACCATCGACCAGCACTGGGTCAGGGCAAGGAGAAGACGTCCAGGAAACGTATTGGGTGTTGCAGCCTTTAGTAGGGATACATGAAAGACAGGGTGGATTCTCATAGTTCTGGCAATTGAAGACGACAAGCAACGCACTTATAATCTTACTGATCTTATAAGGTCCAATGTACTTATGTCCCAATTTAGACGATGGAATCTTTATTTTAAGATTTCTGGTTGACAGCCAGACCAAATCTCCTACCTTGAAAGCTGGTGCAGGTTTACGAAATTTATCTGCTGCTTTCTTGTACCTTTCCTGAGCCAATTCTAGATTTTCCTTTAGAAGATCCATATTCTTTTGTAAAGAAGTGATTCTTTCAGCCACTGCCGGCAAGGGCGTTTCTATGGGAAATCGAGGAAGAATGTTAGGATGATAACCTAGATTGGAGTAAAAAGGAGACTGCTTAGTGGAGGCGCTCTGAGAGTTGTTATACGAGAACTCAGCTAATGGAAGTAGATCCACCTAATCATCCTGTAGGTGGCAGATAAAGCAGCGGAGATACTGCTCCAGGGTTGATTGGTTCGTTCTGTCTGTCCATTAGTCTGGGGATGAAAAGCAGAAGAAAGGTTTACTTTAATGTCCAATGCGGCACAGAAATTTTGCCAAAACCTTGAAGTGAATTGCACCCCTCGATCCGAAATGACCTCATCCGTTACTCCATGTAAGCGAAACACATTCTTAATCATTAAGTCTGATGTCTGTTTTGCAGTGGGTAAACCGACACAAGGGATAAAATGAGCTGCCTTTGTTAGACGGTCAACCACCACTAGAATGGTGTTCTTCCCTTGAGAGGTTGGTAACTCCACAATGAAGTCCATAGAAATGGATCCCCACGGGCGGGACGGGGTGGGAAGAGGTTGTAACAGATCAGTTGGTGAGGAGCGAGGTGTTTTGCATCTTGCACAGACTTCACATGAAGTGACATAGTTTAAAACATCTTTCCTGTAAGTGGGCCACCAAAAGAAACGAGAAAGAAATTCTTGTGTCTTTAGAATTCCCCTATGCCCGGCTATCTTGGAATCGTGGATGAGTTGCAATACTCTCAATCTGACTGTTTCAGGTATATACAGACGTTGTCCCTGAATCCACACACCATTCTTAAAGACAAGACTTACGTCCCTTGGGGGTTGAGCCAACAAGGAATCCGCATGGTATGCTTCCTTGATGTCTTTAAGTAGGTCTTGATTATGAATCACTCCCAGGAATCTAGAGTCAGGAAGAATAGTCTTAGGAGGAGTAAGTGGACGGGTCTCTGCTGAATGAATCCTAGAGAGTGCATCAGCCTTTCCATTGCGCGATCCTGGTCTATAAGAAATTACAAAATTAAATTGGTTTAGGAAAAGATTCCAGCGAGCCTGGCGAGGAGTCAGGCACTTAGCCGACCTGATAAATTCAAGGTTACGATGGTCTGTCAGGACGACTATTTGCTGTGCAGCTCCCTGAAGAAGGTGTCTCCATTCCTTGAAGGCGGCAATAATGGCCAACAATTCTCTATTGCCCACATCGTAGTTCCTCTCAGCCGAAGACAACTGCTGGGAAAAGAAGGCACAGGGATGCAAGACATTCTTCTCACCTGTTCTCTGAGAGAGTATAGCTCCAACGGCACAGTCTGAAGCATCCACCTCTATTATGAAGGCAAGCTCGGGGTTGGGATGTACTAAGATAGGTGCGGTGGTAAATTTATCCTTTAAACAGGAAAATGCTTCCTGAGCTTGCGGGGTCCAGGAGAACCTAGACTGTTTCCGGGTAAGTTGGGTGATAGGTGACACTACCTCAGAAAAATTCTTAATGAAACGTCTATAGAAGTTGGCAAACCCGATGAAACGCTGCACCTCCTTCACATTTCTAGGAATTGGCCAATCCTTGATGGCTTGGGTCTTGCTTCCATCCATACTAATCCCTTGCGTAGATAGTACATACCCCAGAAATTGAATTTCGGTCCTATGGAATTCACATTTTTCAAGTTTGATGTAGAGATGGTTTTGTCTTAGGCGTTCTAAGACCATTCTCACATGTCCATGATGTTCCTCTGTGGAGTTAGAAAAAATTAGAATATCATCCAGATAAATCACCACAAATGTATCTAGGAGATCCCTGAAGATGTCATTCACCAAGTGTTGGAAAGTGGCTGGGGCGGTACTCAGACCAAAAGGCATAACTAGATATTCAAAGTGTCCATAGCGTGACCTGAATGCAGTCTTCCATTCATCCCCAGGTCTAATACGGACCAAGTTATAGGCCCCACGGAGATCCAGTTTAGAGAAAATTTTGGCGTGCCGCATCTCTCCAACAACTCAGGGATTAAAGGCAATGGATAACGGTTTCTAATAGTAACCTTATTGAGTTCCCTATAGTCTATGCAGGGTCTCAGAGATCCATCTTTCTTCTTCACAAAGAAGATGGGTGCACCTGCGGGAGATGAAGAGGGGCGTATGAAGCCTTTGGCTAGATTTTCATCTATGTAGTCCTTCAAAGCTTTTAGCTCGGGCCCCGCTAGGGGGTAGATCTTACCAAAAGGTATCTCGGCTCCAGGCAATAATTCGATTGGACAATCATATGGACGGTGAGGAGGAAGCTGATCAGCGTTCTTCTTGTCACATAAATCCACATAGTCCTGGTATACAGCTGGTAGTTCAGGGACTGACATGGTTCCTTTAGGAACAGAGCAAGCTGAAACTCCTTGACTCATCTGTTTCTCCGGAAAGTGTAATTCCTTGGTCTCCCAGTTAATCGTAGGATTCTGCGCCTGTAGCCATGGTAGCCCTAGAATAATGGGAAAGTGGGGAGAAGAGATAAGCATAAAAGACATTTTCTCCTGATGATCTTTACCCATAAGGACCCTCAAAGGCTCTGTTTCCTGATCCACTGGTCCAGAGGTCAGCAGGGAGCCATCCACAGTCTCCATCTGTACTGGAGTAGCCTTCTTCACTGAACGTATCCCCTGTTTCAGAGCAAAGGAGATATCCATAAAATTTCCACTTGCTCCTGAGTCGATCATAGCAGAGCTAGACACCCAGACTGAGTCAACCCAGAGTTTGATGGAAAGGAAGCAATGAGAATTGTTTCTTTTACAACTCAGCTGGGACACCGCTGAGGAAACTTGAAAAATTGCAGCGTTTATACCGTCATTGTCCCCAGAACTAACAGAGTTTAAGTCCGAAAAATCAAGATCTCTTGCAGCAGATCTCTCTGGAATCTGAGGCTCGGACATGACAGAGCTCCTCTCGCAACACTCACAGTGAATGACTGCTGCAGTAGTCTTACGAGAACGGCTGGGGCAGTTTATAATGAAGTGCCCTGACTTACCACAGTAAAAACATAGATTTTCCTTTATACGATGTTCTTTGCGTGCATCACTAACCCGTCTTTGTAAAGAGTCCACCTGCATGGGTTCAGGTTCTGGTTCCCTTGTGATCCTACTCAAAGGTTCCTTAGCTGAGGAGGGAGGTAGGAAAAGGTTAGTGCGATTATTTTCGAACCATCTCTCTTGTCTGCGTTCAGTCAGACGAGCATCAATACTGATACAATAGTTAATAAAGTCACCTAACGCAGTGGGAGGGTCGGCACGAGCAAGTTCATCCTTAATCAGTGGAGACAACCCTTCCGAAAAATAGATTTTTTGGCGGAAGTGTCCCAAGTGGTATCAAGAGCCCATCTCCTGAAATCCAAGGCATATTCGGCTACTGAACGCTTACCTTGTCGCAAAGTTAACATGGCTGCTTCAGCTGTTGCACCTCGATTGGGGTCATCAACACCTGCCCCATGGCTGAAATAAAGCATCAAGGTGATTCAAACAATCATCCTCAGTCTCAATCAGAGGGTTTGCCCACATCAAAGCCTTATTGGTAAGCAACATGATTATAGTAAGCACTTTGGATCGTTCAGTGGGAAATTGTGAGGCATGTGCAGAGAAAAATAGATTGCATTGGTTAATAAATCCCCTGAATTTCTCACGTTCACCGCCAAAACGAAAAGGAGGTAACTTGGGGATCCCAGAACTCGGGGTTATGGCAGGAGCCTGGACTCGTTCCTCTAGAGCCTCAATCCTGGCTCGTAATTCCTGGGTAGTTTGTCCAAACACTTGCAAATTATGATTAGTGAGGTCCTGTAGGCTTGAAAAACGGGTCTTTATAGTCTGTATATCTGCAAGGATTGTATCAGTCACTCCGCAAAGCTCCTTTATGCGGGCCTCCATCTTCCAGATCTTTTAAGGCAGAAGTGCTGGAAGGAGAAGAGAAAGGAAAAAAGAAAAAAAAAAAAAAAAAAAAACAATAGTGTTTACCTGTGGTAACACTCCAGAGTAACATTTAAGGGAATGCACTCACCTGGAATGGTTGTGAGAAGTCACAACCACTGTCATCACAGAAGGTATTAAACGGACATCTGATATCCACAGTCACAGCAGACACAGCTTTCCCAGACCCAGCAGACACTAAACATTGGCTCCTGAATCTTGTCATGTATAGTGTACAGTTCCTATAGCGTCTTGTGCTTGGGTGCGAGGAAAACACATGAGACATAGGTTGAAATGAAATGACTTGTATTACTTCATACAAGCATGCAGAAAAGGTCACACAGTTTGCAGGAACAGAGGCAGGAGACACAGCAGGCCAAGTAACTTCAAGCTCTACAATAACTCTCCAAAGCAGGTTCAGGATCTCTTCTCTGTACCGTAATTCCTCTGCAAACATAGATTCACCAGACAGCAGGTTTCCAGAGTCCAAAAGTGTTCCAAAGTTCCTCAGTAGGAAATAGCTGGAGTCCAAAATCCTAGGTTTCCAGGAGTCAGGTCACAGGCTGACTGAAGCTTGATTCAGGAGCACTGATTGTTCAGCTGAGGCTGCTTAAGAAGCAAGAGGAGAGAATCAGGGCGGGAACATGAAAGCTGGAACCTCCATATTAACTGAGGGCAAGATAGCTGCAGCAAGACAGAAAGCAAAATGGCCGACGGAAAACTGAGTTTCAAGGAACATGTCAAAAGAGACAAAGAACCTTACAATTCCCCTTTTCATTGGACGCCCAGGGCCACGGACCAGGTCACTGCTGCCGTGACACATCTCTATAATACACTGGCCCGGTACCGAGTATCCCACTGCCCTGGCAGGCGACCCAGGTGCTATCCGGGCCGGCATTACCGCAGCCATTACAGCTGCACCCGAGATGATAACCAGTGCGGGGGCCCCTGACTTTGACCCAGCATCGGATCTGCATGTGGGGAACCCCGACACCACAGCACACGGCGCCGATGATGCGGCCCAGTCAGTGCACCGCCAACACTGCGGGGAGCAGCGACCACCGGCAAGGTACGCACAGCTTCCACCCCCCGAGCGTCAGCGGGTGCAGCAGGCACCAGGTCGTCCCCCATTTTCACCGAGGATCGGGCCTGGACACCTCCACAGATCTTATTTCTGCCCGCCACAGGGCCACACTCCAGACCATGCACACTGTCCGACTCTGCAGCCGCATGCCCACTCTCGCCCCCATACCTCCCAACTTTTGAAGATGGGAAAGAGGGACAAAGGCTGACATTTTAGGCCAAGCCCCCAGCCACACCCATTTCACAACTAGTCACACCCATGTCCATGCCCCACCCACACCCATTTAGCACTGCTGATCACACTGACTGGTACTGAGGAAAAGAAAAGAACAGAGAGAGAAAAAAAAAACAGAGAGAGAGAAAGAAAGAGGAAAGAAAAGAGAGAGAAAGAAACAAAGAAAGAAAGATGAAAGAAAGAACAGAGAGAAAGAACAGAGAGAAAGATGGAAAGAAAACAGAGAGAAAGAAAGAGGGGAAAGAAAGAGAACAGAAGAGAAAGAACAGAGAAAAAGGAAAGAAAGAAAGAGAAAAGAACAGAGAGAGAAAGAAAGAAAGATTAGAAAGAAAGATTAGAGAGAGAAAGAGGGGGAAGAAAGAGAAAGAAAGACAGAGAGAGAGAGAAAGAAAGAAAGAAAGAAAGAAAGAAAGAAAGAAAGAAAGAAAGAAAGAAAGAAGAGAAAGAAAGAAAGGAGAAGAAGAAGGAGAGAAGAAAGGGAATTAGAAAGAACAGAGAGGGAGAGAGAAAGAAAGAGGGGAAAGAAAGAGAAAAAAGAGAGATAGAAAGGGAAAGAAAGAACAGAGAGATAGAGAGAAAGATGGGAAAGAAAGAACAGAGAGAGAGAAAGAAAGATGGGAAAGAAAGAACAGCAAGAGAGAAAGAAAGAAAACAGAGAGAGAGAAAGAACAGAGAGAAAGAAAGGGGAAAGAAAGAACAGAGAGAGAAAAAGAAAAACAGAGACAGAAAGATTAGAGAGAAAGAAAAAGATTGCAGGGAAAGAAAGAACAGAAAGAAAAAGATTACAGGGAAAGAAAGAACAGAAAGAAAAAGATTACAGGGAAAGAAAGAACAGAAAGAAAGAAAAAGAACAGAGAGAAAGAAAGAGTGGACAGAAAAAAAGAACAGAGAGAGAAAAAAGAAAGAGGGGAAAGAAAGAACAGAGAGAGAAAGAAAGAAAAAGGGAAAGAAAGAACAGAGAGAGAGAAAAAAAAGATGATAAAGAAAGAACAGAGAGAGAGAGAAAGAAAGATGGGAAAGAAAGAACAGAGAGAGAAAGAACACAGAGAGAGAAAGAACAGAGAGAAGGAAAGAAAAGGGAAAGAAAGAGAAGAGAGAAAAAAGAAAGAACAGAGAGAGAAAGAAAGAAAGATTAGAAAGAAAGAAAGATTAGAGAGAGAAAGAGGGGAAAGAAAGAGAAAGAAAGAACTGAAAGAGAGAGAAAGAAAGAAAGAGGGGAAAGAAAGAAAGGAGAGAAAGAAAGGGGAAAGAGAAAGAACAGAGAGGGAGAGAGAAAGAAAGAGGGGAAAGAAAGAGAAAAAAGAGAGAGAAAGGGGAAAGAAAGAACAGAGAGTTAGAGAGAAAGATGGGAAAGAAAGAACAGAGAGAGAGAAAGAAAGATGGGAAAGAAAGAACAGCAAGAGAGAAAGAAAGAAAACAGAGAGAGAAAGAACATAGAGAAAGAAAGGGGAAAGAAAGAGAACAGAGAGAGAGAGAGAAAGAAAAACAGAAAGAAAGATTAGAGAGAAAGAAAAATATTACAGGAAAGAAAGAACAGAAAGAAAGAAAAAGATTACAGGGAAAGAAAGAACAGAAAGAAAGAAAAAGAACAGAGAGAAAGAGTGGACAGAAAAAAAGAACAGAGAGAGAAAAAAGAAAGAGGGGAAAGAAAGAACAGAGAGAGAAAGAAAGAAAGAAAGAAAAAGGGAAAAAAACAGAGAGAGAAAAAAAGATGATAAAGAAAGAACAGAGAGAGAGAAAGAAAGATGGGAAAGAAAGAACAAAGAGAGAAAGAACAGAGAGAGAGAAAGAACAGAGAGAAGGAAAGAAAAGGGAAAGAAAGAGAAGAGAGAAAAAAGAAAGAACAGAGAGAGAAAGATAGAACAGTGAGAGAAAGAAAGAACAGAGAGAGAAAGAAAGAAAGAAAGAAAGAACAGAGAGAGAAAGAAAGAGGGGAAAGAAAGAACAGAGAGAGAAAGAAAGGGGAAAGAAAGAACAGAGAGATAGAAAGAAAGATTAGAGAGAAAAAAAGATTAGAGAGAGAAATAAAGAAAGAGGGGAAAGAAAGAACAGAGCAAAAGAAAGAAAAATAAAGAGAAATAGAAAGAGGGGAAAGAAAGAAAGAACAGAGAGAGAAGAAAGGGGAAAGAAAGAACAGAGAAAAAGAAAGAAAAAGAACAGCGAGAGAAAGAAAGTAGACAGAAAAAAAGAACAGAGAGAGAAAAGAAAGAGGGGAAAGAAAGAACAGAGAGAGAAGAAAGAGGGAAAGAAAGAACAGAGAGAGAAGAAAGAGGGGAAAGAAAGAACAGAGAGAAAGAAAAAAAGAACAGAGAGAGAAAGAAAGAGTGGACAGAAAAAAGAACAGAGAGAGAGAAAAAAGAAAGAGGGGAAAGAAAGAAAGAACAGAGAGGGAGAAAGAAAGATGGGAAAGAAAGAAGATAGAAAGAACAGAGAGAGAGAAAGAACAGAGAGAAGGAAAGAGGGGAAAGAAAGAGAACAGAGAGAAAAAAGGAAGAATAGAGAGAGAGAAAGAACAGAGAAAGAAAGAAAGGGGAAAGAAAGAACAGACAGAAATAAAGAAAGAAAGAGAGGAAAGAAAAAAAAGAGAGAGAAAAAGAAAGAAAGAGGAAAGAACAGAGAGAGAAGAAAGAACAGAGAGAGAAAGATGGGAAAGAGAGAACAGAGAGAGAAAGAAAGAAAGAAAGAACAGAGAGAGAGAAAGAGGAAAGAACAGAGAGAGAAAGAAAAAAGGATTAGAGAGAGAAAGAAACAGAGAGAGAAAGAAATAAGATTCTATAAAGATACTATAACAGCCCAGCTCCCATTGTAGTGCCCACCTGAGCCTCCCTGTGCAGGACATATCATGATCCGCTCACATTGCCGACATCCCCGATTCCAAGGTGATCCCGCTGTCTGTGCTGTCGGAGGAGGACACGGTGATGGATCTGAAGCATTCCCTGAAGTGCCTCAATGGTTCCGTCACAATCTCCTCCCGGAAATTACCTCATTTCCGGTCAGCTTCCAGCACGTCACTTCCAGTGGAACGTCACGTGCGAATTTTAAAGTGCTCCTCGGGGATCCACCGTGTACTCATGTGTCCACATGAAAGGTAAGCTCCCGGCTGGGGCAGACTCAAAATTGGGACTGTCCCACTGGATCCGGGATGGTTGGGAGGTACGAAAGCTCCCTACCATACACCTTGTACACGCACGGCTCCGCACACCTCATACACACACGGTTCCGCTTTGTATGCCTCGTACACACATGGTTCCGCTCCGTACACCTCGCACACACACGGCTCCGCTCCGTATACCTCGTGCACACACGGCTCCACTTCGTTAACCTCGTACACACACGGCTCCACTCAGTACACACATGGCTCTACTCCGTAAACCTCGTGCACACACGGCTCCGCTCCGTACACACATGGCTACACTCTGTAAACCTCGTACACACACGGCTCCGCTCCGTACACCTCGCGCACACACGGCTCCACTCAGTACACACATGGCTCCACTCTGTAAACCTTGTACACACACGGCTCTGCTCTGTACACCTCACGCACACATGGCTCCA
This sequence comes from Oophaga sylvatica, assembly GCA_033576555.1. Classification (NCBI taxonomy): domain Eukaryota; kingdom Metazoa; phylum Chordata; class Amphibia; order Anura; family Dendrobatidae; genus Oophaga; species Oophaga sylvatica. The sequence goes on along the minus strand of JARQOD010001425.1, from coordinate 32,585 downwards.
CTCCATAAACCTCGTAGACACACGGCTCCGCTCCGTACACCTTGCACACACACGCCTCCACTCAGTACACACATGGCTCTACTCCATAAACCTTGTACACACATGGCTCTGCTCCGTACACCTCGCGCACACACGGCTCCACTCAGTACACACATGGCTCCGCTCCGTACACCTCGTACACACACGGCTCCGCTCCATAAACCTCGCGCACACATGGCTCTGCTCCGTACACCTCGCGCACACATGGCTCCACTCAGTACACACATGGCTCTGCTCCGTACACCTCGTACACACACGGCTCTGCTCCGTACACCTCGCGCGCACACACGGCTCCGCTCAGTACACACATGGCTCCACTCCGTAAACCTCGTACACATGCGGCTCTGCTCCGTACACCTTGTACACACGCAGCCACGCTCTGTACACCTTGTACACACATGGCTCCACTCCGTAAACCTTGTACATATGCGGCTTTGTACCATAAACCTTGTACACATGTGGTTCCGCTCCGTACACCTCGTACACATGCGGCTCCACTCCATACACACGCAGATCCACTCTGTACACCCCGTACACATGCGGCTCAAGCATGGAGCTCCGTTTCGTACACCCCGTACACACACGGCTCCGCTGCATACACCTCGTATACACACGGCTCCGCTCCATACACCTCGTACACACACGGCTCCGCTCCATACACCTCGTACACACACGGCTCCGCTCCATACACCTCGTACACACACGGCTCTGCTACATCCACCTCGTACACACACAGCTCTGCTCCGTACACGCCGTACACACACAGCACTGCTACATCCACCCTGTAAACCCCTCCTAACCCCACATAAACTTCACCTCATCCAGCACCATGACAACCAGCAAAGCAGAGACCTGCAAACACCAGGACTCTGATCATGTGACCCTGACTCCTCCCCTCCTGTGACATCATCACAGGTCCTGTGCACACAGAAGAGGACAGCATGGCAATGTCGTTGCTGGCTGTGAGAGCCTGAGGTGGAGAGACAGGGAGGGTTAAAATCGGGACTGTTCCGCTCGATCCGGGACGGTTGGGAGGTATGCTCGTCCCCTCTGCTACCGCCAGCAGAGAGGGCAACCTGCGCCATATGACTTGTACTCTCCCCGCTCCCTCGCATCGGAACCACTGCAGGTCCCGGGCCGGGGTGGGTAGCGGGTTCCACACAGCGGGACTGGGGGGTCCCAGGAAGGGGCACAAACACCAACCTCTCCTCCGATGTTTTCTTCCGTTTCTTTTTCCCCCTCCTGGTCGCCTCGTCCCGCAGACCTCATCCCCAAACTTCAGGTGGGCATAATTTACTGGGGACTCCAGCTGACGGATCTGCTGCAAGACGAGGCGACCCCCACTACTGCTGTTATCGCTGCCGCTATCATCCGCATCACCCCCATCATCCTCTGAAATGCTATTGTCTGATGGGAGTGGGAACTGCACTGGATCTATCCCGCTGTGTGTGGCCTGGAGATCACTTACCAAGCCCCCAGGTGGGTACGGAGCCTCCTCCATCTCCACATGGTCCACCTCCTCCACCTGGGTCGGACGCCAAGACCCCTCTGGCTCCTTCACAGCAGCCATGTTGTGGAATCTGTCCTCATTGTCCAGTTTTTCCCGGAAAGGCCCGCTGTTATCCAGTATAGCCGCTCTCCGGGCTTCCATGCCCTCAATGCCGATCCTCAGACTGGATATCCTGGCTGTTAGGGCAGACTTCTCTGTACGGGAGGCCCTGTCTGCAGCTTGCCTCGCCTCCTTCATCTCCTCCCGGAGCCTCCTCAGGGTCTTCCAGCCTCCTCATACTCGCAGAGGTACACATGGATGCGGGAGCCATAGCTGGTAACCGGCTCCCCTGCGGCCCTAGTGCCCCAATCTTTCTGCACGCCGCCGCTGCACCTCTGCGAGTACTCCGCTCACCTCCGGGAGGAGACACCGCAGTGGCCCTCGCCTCAGCCTTAGGAGCTTCGCAGCCCTCCTGGGTCTTCCTGGGCTCCTCCATGTTTCGGGCCTTGCCGGATCTGGTGACCCTATTTGCCGGTAGCAATGAGCTCCCCCCCCGCCGGCTTAGACCGAGGGGTGGGAGACGGGGACTGAGCCCCACACTTCATCCACTACACCCCTCTCTTTCCTGGGTCAGAGAGGGGGGATTACTGGGTGTAAAAAAAAACTTGTGACTCTCCTGGAGCAAACACAACCGCACACCTTCCTCCACAGACTACAGGCTCCTAGTGGTGGCTGTGCAAATCTGTATGTAGTGAGCTCCCTCCAGTGGTAGCTGTATAAATCTGTATGTAGTGAGCTCCCCCTAGTGGTGACTGTATAAATCTGTATACAGTGAGCTTCTTCTAGTGGTGACTGTAAAATCGGTATGTAATGAGCTCCCCCCAGTGGTGGCTGTATTAATCTGTCTGTTGGGTGCTCCCCCTAGTGGTGGCTCCATAAACGTATTGTGTACATAGCTCCCCGTATTGGCAGTTGTATAAATATGATTTAGACAATTTCTGAACAAGTCACTTAAGTGAAACAATACAATGGAGAAGATACAACTGAATGTTGATGAAGAACCAAAGCGTTCAACAATAGAAAGCAAAAGGTAAACCACCTGTACGTCTCTTACACAAAACTCGCGCTGTCAATGTATAGGAACCCACATCTTAGGAACATAGTGCTGTTACGTGTTGCTGAGATGTACGACCTCTCTGTTTCTTTCTGTGAGTTCTTCCTGTACAATGACATGTTGTGATGTGGTAAAGGTTTCCATAGGTCTTAAGCAGGTTTATGTTCACACATTGCACTTTTACAGCTGTTTTTACTCATGCAAATTAAAAGCTGCTTTTTAAAGGATCAACAAAAGATGTCAGAAATCTCATGCACAAGAATGGTTTTTATTTTTTTCTGACTGGCTGCTGCATTTTTTACATTTTTTATAGCTCCTGCAGTAGTCACATCAGCTGACAAAGTGACATCAATTCTGAACGCACCACACACACACTGTATACGCCGTACGCACCACACACACACTGTATCGCCGTATGCACCACACACACTGTATATGCCGTACGCAACACACACACAGACTGTATAGCCATCTGCAACACACACTATACGCCGTATGCACCACACACACTGTATATGCCGTACGCACCACACACACTGTATACGCCGTATGCACCACACACACACTGTATACGCCGTACGCAAAACACACACTCACTGTATACGCCGTACGCACCACACACACTCACTGTATACGCCGTACGCACCACACACACTGTATACGCCGTACGCACCACACACACACACTGTATACGCCGTACGCACCACACACACTCACTGTATACGCCGTACGCACCACACACACTCACTGTATACGCCGTACGCACCACACACACTGTATACGCCGTACGCACCACACACACTCACTGTATATGCCGTACGCACCACACACACTGTATACGCGTACGCACCACACACACACACTGTATACGCCGTACGCAAACACACACACTCACTGTATACGCCGTACGCACACACACACTCACTGTATACGCCGTACGCACCACACACACTGTTATACGCCGTACGCACACACACACACACACTGTATACGCCGTACGCACACACACACACACTGTATACGCCGTACGCACCACACACACTCACTGTATACGCCGTACGCACCACACACACTCACTGTATACGCCGTACGCACCACACACACACTGTATACGCCGTACGCACCACACACACACACTGTATACGCCGTAGCACCACACACACACACTGTATACGCCGTACGCAAAACACACACTCACTGTATACGCCGTACGCACCACACACACTCACTGTATACGCCGTACGCACCACACACACTGTAACCGTACGCACCACACACACACATGTATACGCCGTACGCACACACACATGTATACGCCGTACGCACCACACACACTGTATACGCCGTACGCAACACACACACTCACTGTATCACGCCTGACCACCACACACACACTGTAATGCCGTTGCCCACACACACACGCTTATACGCTTAGCACACACACAACACTTATATGCCGTAGCACCACACACACACGCTTTATACGCCTACGCAACACACACTCACTGTATACGCCGTAGCACCACACACCACTGTATATGCCGTAGCACCACACCACACCTTATACCTTACGCACCCACACACACACTGTATATGCGTATGCACACACACACACTGTATGCGCGTAGCACCACCCCGCACACCACGTATATGCCGTACGCAACACACACACACTGTATACGCCGTCTGCAACACACACTATACGCGTATGCACACACACACAGTATACGCGTACGCACACACACACACACTGTATACACGTATGCACCACACACACACGTATACGCCGTATGCACCACACACACACTGTATCGCCGTCGCATCACACACACAGTCACTGTTACGCCATACGCACACACACACACTGTATACGCCGACGCACACACACACACAACAAAGTGTATGCCATATGCACCTCTTGCGCGTACACAGCGAACACCATCGCGAACACGCCGCGCGGATCACGAATGATTCACTGAACGCGCATCTTGTACAGAGAGCGCGTGCGCAGTTTTAATGTGACCGCCGCTATCTGCACAAAGATGGCGAGGGTCTGATTTAATGCGCCTGCGCAAATTCCGCGCAGGTGCAATGAATCATAAGGCTGATCCCGTCGGCAGATGCGCGCTGTGTCTACAGGCAGAGGACGCTGGTCACATTAAAGAGATTTTCCCACAAACGAAAGTTCATTTTAAAAATTGTCTGTGTCTGACCGTGTACGGAGCATACCACATCTCCTGGGCAGGGGAGGAAGCAAAAGACAATACTGACATTACAGCAGGGGATCACCGAGGAGTCATTTTGTGAGGTAAAATATTTCACTGACTGTTTTTAAACAATATTTTACCTCACAAAATGAATCCTCTGTGATCTCCTGCTGTAATATAGTATTGTCTTTTGCTTCCTCCTCTGCCCAGGAGCTGTGGTATGTTCTGTACACGGTCAGACACAGACAATTTTTAAAATGAAATTTCGTTCATGGGAAAACCCCTTTAAAAAGCAAATATCAAAGCCAACATGGCTCCTCCTAAAAAGTATGCCAATGAGAATGAAAGGAAAGCAGCAAAGGCACAAAGTTGAAGACAACAGTGGGCAAATGAGACTCTTGAAGAGCAACAGCATCGCTGGGACAAAAACAATGCATATAAGCTTAGATGCGCGACGTGTCTACAAGGAGAGGAAGTCGGTCACATTAAAGGGGCTTTCCCATGAATGATAGTTCATTTTAAAAATTTAAGAACGCTAACCAGCTCACCGGTTTGTAGAAGCACGGATCCTCCGCTTGATACAACGTGAAGATACATGAGAAAATGAAGGAAAAAGGGATCCAGCTTCAATAAAATCTTCATCTTTATTGATTCATAAAAACATGAATAATGACATGCTCCTGGACAAGCTCAGGACAAGGCTACGCGTTTCGATCACAGGGATCTTTATCACAGCTGACATATTCAGACAAAGGCACATATTTAAGACAAAGGAAGACCAATCACGATCAGAAAAAATGTCATGTGATTTTTGACAAGTCCTTTAACAATTTGCACATAACGAATAAAGAAACAAAACAATATTTGCACAAATAAAATCAATGCAAAGAAATAAAATTAATAATGGAACATCAATTGTTTCTTTTGTTGAGACCAAATGGATGTCTGGTATGTAGATTAAAGATCCAGAAAGCTTCACGTGTGAGGAGTCGCTGACGTGCATCTCCACCTCGGGCAGACAGGTTAACACTTTCAATACCTGTGACTTGGAAGGAAGAAACATTGCGAGCATGCTGAAAAATAAAATGTTTAGCAGCAGCAGAAATATTGCGATTCGAAGAAACATTCTTTATATCCTGCAAATGTTCAGCGATCCTGATTTTTAGTTTCCTAGTAGTGCAGCCTATATAAGATAAATTGCAAGTAGTGCACATAATTTTATATACCACATAGCATGAATTACAATTGATATATTTGTTAATGGTATAAATCGCAGTGCTGTCATTATTTTCAAAGGTTTTCGTTACACAAACATATTTGCAAAGTGCACATCTATTGTGGCCACATTTATAAAAACCTTTATGTTCTAACCACGATGTTTTATGAGAAGAGAAATTATTACTGAACATGCTTGGAGAAACTTTGTTACCAATAGATGGCGCTTTCCTTGAAACAACATTAATACCTGATGATAGAATGTCAGCAAGAGAGGGATCTTCATATAAAATAGGCAGCGATCTCAAAATGATTTTTTTATGTCCCCAAATTGAGGACTATATTGAGCACAAAAATATGGTTTCACTGCAAGATCATTTTTTTGTTGTCCCCTCCACTAATGAGATCCTCTCTGTTTTTATTACTTACAATTGTTCGTGCTCTTTTTAATGACCATTTAGGATAATTTCTGTTTTTAATTTTGTATCCACACAATTAAATTCCGTTTCCAAAGCTGTAGGATCGCTGCAGTTTCTCAAAATTCTGTATATTCCCAAAGGAATCGATTTAATAGTATGTTTGGGGTGACTGCTTGCTGCATGCAAGATAGAATTACCAGCACAAGGTTTGCTGAACGTTTTAGTAATAATAACAGAGTCATGTACCCCATATAAATCAAGATCTAAAAAAGAAATTTTGTTATGATGAAATTTATGAGTAAAATGTATGTTGAATGAATTAGAATTGATATAATCAATAAATCCGATATGGCAGATACATCACCACTCCAAATGATGAGTAAATCATCAATATATCTACCATACCAAGCAATCGAGTCAATAAATGGATTAGTAGCTGAAAAAATAAAAAAATATTCCCAATATGACATAACAAGATTAGCTAGGGATGGCGCAATTTCGCACCCATCGCCACGCCAGATTTTTGTAAAAAAAAATTTATTGTCAAATGAGAAAAAATTGTGGGTTAATAAAAATTGAATAACTTGTAAAATATAATTAATGAGATCCTGGGAATAATTACTGAATTTCGTTAAGACAAACTGCAGCGCTGTCATGGCAACACTGTAAGGTATACAGGTATATAAAGAAGTCACATCACAACATAACCAAGTATTTTCTTTAAACCAGATTTTCTTGGAAAACATTCTCAGCACTTCTTTAGAATCTTTAATATAACCAGGAGTGATTTGTACTAGTGGTTGAAGTAGTGAGTCAACCCATTCACCCAGATGTTCATTTAAAGATCCAATCCCTGAGACAATAGGTCTCATGGGGGGGATTTTCATATCCTTGTGAATTTTTGGGAGACCATGCATGATAGGGATAATAGGATGAGACACTGTGAGATAATCAGTTTGTTTTTTGGTTAGAATGCCAAGCTGAAACCCTCATTGATAATTTGGATAATCTCACTTTTAAATTTATCAGTGGGATTTGTATGGAGTTTTTCATATACATCACTGTCAGACAAGAGAGACATAATTTGAGAATGATAATCCTCTTTATTCAGGATAACTACCATGCCACCCTTGTCCGACATTTTAATTATTATATCTGACATACTTTTGATCTCATCTAATGCAGTTTTCTGGGCTTTTGTTAAATTGGAATGATTTCTGCTGCTGCCCATTTAACCCTATCATGAAGGATTTTTAAATCCCTCTCTATCACCTCCTGGCATTTAGTCATGCAATCAGGCCTGGATTGAATGGGATAGAAAGAGGGATTTTTTGTTTTAACCCCTTAACGACCGCCGATACGCCTTTTAACGGCAGTCATTAAGGGTACTTAAACCACAGCGCCGTTAATTAACGGCGCTGTGGAAAAAGTGAATAGCGCCCCCCAGAGGCGCATTTTCTCCGGGGTCTCGGCTACCGGGGGTAGCCGAGACCCCAGAGAACATGAATCGGGTCGGTTTTTACCGACACCCATGTTGCGATCGCCGTTATTAACCCTATAACGGCGACCGCAAAAAAAAAAAAAGTTGTGCCATTTAATTTCTCTGTCCTCTGATGTCATCGGACATCAGAGGACAGAGAAAAAGGGTCCCCAGGACCCCCATGTGGCCCCCAATAATATCCATGTGGCCCCCGGGCCCTCCGGTGTCCCCCGGTGCCGGCACCGTTAAGACAATGGGTACCGGGGTAGCCGAGACCCCAGAGAACATGATCCGGGTCGGTATTCACCGATCCCGGTGTTGCGATCGCGGCTATGCAAGCATAGCCGCGATCGCAAAAAAAAAAAAAATGATTTCTCTCCCCTCTGATGTGATCGCACATCAGAGGGAGAGAAAATGAGGTCCCCCGGTCCCCCGATCGCCCCCCCCATATACTTACCGGTGTCCTCCGTCCTCCCGCAGGCCCAGGATCCCGGCGTCTTCTTCCTGCAAAAAAAAAAAGGCGGGCGCATGCGCAGTGCGCCCGCCGATCTGCTTTGGCGGCAGATTCAAATTTTTTTTCATTCATTCTCATAAAAGTACATTTTGATCACTGTGATAAACTATCACAGTGATCAAAATAAAAAAAACAGTACATAACCCCCCCATTTATCACCCCCCTAGTTAGGGACATAATAAAAAGTAGAAATTATATTTATTTTCATTTTTTGTTAGGGTTAGGGTTATAATTAGGGTTAAGGTTATAATTAGGGTTAGGGTTAGCATTAGGCTGGTTTCACACATCCGGTGTGCGCCTGACGGCGCCCCCGGCATTTAGCCGCAGCGCCGCATCAGAAAATCTGATGCGCCGCATGCGTTTTTTTTGCATTGACTTGCATTAGCGCCGGATGGCGCCGCATGTCAATGCGTTGCATGCGGTTTTGTCCGGATGCGGCGCAAATGTACATTGCGGCGGCCGGACAAAACGCGCATGTAACGTTTTTTGTTTTTGCCGGATGGTTTTGATGTCTCCGGGCATCAGAAACCATCCGGCAAAAAACCGCATGCGGCCGCCGGCGGCGCATCAGGTTTTCTGATGCGGCGCTGCGGCAAAATGCCGGGGGCGCCGACAGGTGCCCGCCGGAAGTGTGAAAGCAGCCTTAGGGTAAGGGTTATAATTAGCGTTAGGGTTAGGCTGGGTTCATACTGCGTTATGGCAGTCCGTTAGACGGACTGCGTTACACCGCGGTATAACGCGGTGTAAGCAGTCCATTAACGCTGCCATTCACCCCCATTTGAGGGCGCATCGCGACGCATGCCGTAAAGCGGCATGCATTTGCGACGTGCCATCATTCAGTGACGGAGCCTCGGACGCGGGCTGCAGCGTTTGGGCTCCGTCACCGCTAGCGCAGATGGAATATCAGTGCTTGTTCCTCTGCGCTAGCGGGTTAATAGCAAATGAATGCGCGATCGCGTTAATGTCTAATCCATTTACCAGCCCGTCACGCTATGTGTTTGATACGGGCTGGTAAAACGCCAAAATGATACCTAGCCTTAGGGTTAGGGTATATATATTTAGGGTTAGAATTTAGGTAGTTAGGGTTATCAATTAGGGTTAGGGTTATAATTAAGGTTAGGGTTACAATTAGGGTTGGAATATGATTAGGTTGGGATTTAGGTTAGATTAGGGTTGGGGGTGTGTTGGGATTAGGGTTGGAGCTAGAATTGAGGGATTTCCACTATTTAGGCACATCAGGGGGTCTCCAAACACGATGTGGCGTTCAAAAAGTCAAATGTCGCTCCCTCCCTTCCGAGCCCTGCCGTGCGCCCAAACAGTGGTTTACCCCAACATATGGGGTATCAGCGTACTCAGGACAAATTGCACACCAATTTTGGGGTTCTAATTTCTCCGATTACCCTTGGGAAAATAAAAAATAGCTGGCTAAAAAAATAATTTTTGAGAAAAAAAATGATTTTTCATTTTCACGGCTCTGCGTTTATAAATTTCTGTGAAGCACTAGGGGGTTCAAAGTGCTCACCACACATCTAGATAAGCTCCTTAAGGGGTCTAGTTTCCAAAATGGGGTCACTTGTGGGGGGTTTCCACTGTTTAGGCTCATCTGGGGCACTGCAAACGGAACATGACCCCCACCAACGTCTGCATTCCAAAACGTTATTACTTCCTTTCCAAGCCCTGCTGTGCGCCAAAACAGTTCCCCCCCACATATTTGGTATCAGCGTACTCAGGACAAATTGGACAACAACTTTTGGGGTCCAATTTCCTTGTGAAAAATCAAAAATTTGGGACTAAAAAATCATTTTTGTGGAAAATTGATTTTTTTTTTTTCACACCCAGGCATTATAAACTTTTGTGAAACACTTGGAGGTTCAAAGTGCTCACCACAGATCTAGATAAGTTCCTTATGGGGTCTAGTTTCCAAAATGGGGTCACTTGTGGGGGTTTTCCACTGTTTAGGCTCATCTGGGGCACTGCAAACGGAACATGACCCCCACCAACGTCTGCATTCCAAAACGTTATTACTTCCTTTCCAAGCCCTGCTGTGCGCCAAAACAGTTTCCCCCCCCACATATTTGGTATCAGCGTACTCAGGACAAATTGGACAACAACTTTTGGGGTCCAATTTCCTTGTGAAAAATCAAAAATTTGGGACTAAAAAATCATTTTTGTGGAAAATTGTTTTTTGTTTTTTTTTCACACCCAGGCATTATAAACTTTTGTGAAAATCTTGGGGTTCAAAGTGCTCACAGCGGATCTAGATAAGTTCCATAGGTGGTCTAGTTTCCAAAATGGTGTTACTTGTGGGGGGTTTCCACTGTTTAGGCGCATCAGGGGCTCTCCAAACGCGACATGGTGTCCAATCTCAATTCCAGCCAATTTTGGTTTGAAAAAGTCAAACGGTGCTGCTTCCATTCCAAGCCCTGCCGTGCGCCCAAACAGTGGTCCCCCCCATATATGGGGTATCAGCATACTCAAGACAAATTGTACAACAACTTTTGTTGTCCAATTTCTCCTGTTACCCTTGTGAAAATAAAAAATTGGGGACTAAACGATCAGGTTTGTGGAAAAAATATGATTTTTTATTTTCACGCCCGGGCGTTATAAACTTCTGTGAAGCACTTGGGGCTTCAAAGTGCTCACCACACATCTAGATAAGTTCCTTAGGGGGTCTAGTTTCCAAAATGGGGTCACTTGTGGGGGGTTTCCACTGTTTAGACACATCAGGGCCTCTACAAATGCGACATGGCGTCCAGCCAATTCCGCGTTGAAAAAGTCAAACGGAGCTCCTTCCCTTGCGACCTCTGCCGTGCGCCCAAAAAGTGGTTTACCCCAACATATGGGGTATCGGCATGCTCAGGACAAATTGCACAAAAACTTTTGGGGTCTTGTTACCCTTGGGAAAATAAAAATTGGGGTGAAAAGATCATTTTTGTGGAAAAAATATGATTTTTTATTTTCACGGCTCTACGTTATAAACTTGTGTGAATCACTTGGAGGTTCAAAGTGCTCACCCACATCTAGATAAGTTCCTTAGGGGGTCTAGTTTCCAAAATGGGGTCACTTGTTGGGGGTTTCCACTGTTTAGGCACATCAGGGGCTCTCTAAACGCGACATGGCATCCAGCCAATTCTGCGTTGAAAAAGTCAAACAGCGCTCCTTCCCTTGCGACCTCTGCCGTGCGCCCAAAAAGTGGTTTACCCCCACATATGGGGTATCAGCATGCTCAGGACAAATTGCACAAAAACTTTTGCGGTCTTATTACCCTTGGGAAAATAAAAATTGGGGTGAAAAGATCATTTTTGTGGAAAAAATATGATTTTTTTTTTTCACGGCTCTAGGTTATAAACTTGTGTGAAGCACTTGGAGGTTCAAAGTTCTCACCACACATCTAGATAAGTTCCTTAAGGGGTCTTGTATCCAAAATCGGGTCACTTGTGGGGGGTTTCCACTGTTTAGGCACATCAGGGGCTATCTAAACGCGACATGGCATTCAGCCAATTCTGCGTTGAAAAAGTCAAACGGCGCTCCTTCCCTTGCGACCTCTGCCACGCGCCCAAAAAGTGGTTTACCCCCACATATGGGGTATCGAAGTATTCAGAAGAAATTGCACAACAAATTTTGTGGTTCATTTTTTCTTTTAACACTTGTGAAAATAAAAAAACTTGGTTCCGAAGTAAAGCTTTTGCAAAAAAAGTTAAATGTCAATTTTTTCCTTCCACATTGCTTCAGCTCCTGTGAAGCACTTGAAGGGTTAATAAACTTCTTGAATGTGGTTTTGAGCACCTTGAGGGGTGCAGTTTTTAGAATGGTGTCACTTTTGGGTATTTTCTATCATATAGACCCTCAAAGTGACTTCAAATGTGATGTGGTCCCTAAAAAAAAAATGGTGTTGTAAAAATGAGAAATCGCTGGTCAACTTTTAACCCTTATAACTTCGTAACAAAAAAAAATTTTGGTCCCAAAATTGTGCTGATGTAAAGTAGACATGTGGGAAATGTTATTTATTAAGAAATTTGTGTGACATATCTCTCTGATTTAAGGGCATAAAAATTAAAAGTTTGAAAATTGTTAAATTTTCAAAATTTTCGCCATATTTCCGTTTTTTTCATAAATAAACACAAGTCATATCAAAGAAATTTTACCACTAACGTGAAGTACAATATGTCATGAAAAAAACAATCTCAGAATCAGCGGGATTCGTTAAAGCGTTCCAGAGTTATAACCTCATAAAGTGACAGTGGTCAGAATTGTAAAAATTGGCCCGGTCATTAAGCTGCAAATTGGCTCTGTCCTTAAGGGGTTAAACACAGGTGCATGAATGGTATCAGATTCATTTATCATAGGAATGAGTAGACAAAACTAAACAAAGTGTTGAGAGATACCTGTTTCTCTGAAAGACAAGTCAGTAAATTCATTATTATATGGCAGCGACCTGCAAAGGGGTCTCATCAGAATGATTTGAAAATTGCTTTTTGATGGTAAGGTCTCGATAAACTTATTGACGTCCAAAATAGTGGAAAAAAGATTGAAATTCTGATCGGCACAAAATTCAGACCTAAGGACAAAACATCAATTGCGTTTTGGTAAAGTCTCGTGCAGATAAATTCAAGACATTATCATGGTTTATTATTTGCGATAATTCTTCCTGCGGCGTTAATCATGACATGATCTTGACGGTGTTTTCTGCCCCCGCCTTTTACGTTTTTTGAATGACGAAAAAACTTTGTGGTGTGAACACTGTCATTAGAGGAAACACTCAGATTATTGTCAGATGAATCCAACTCAGAGGATGTAAAACAGACATGTGGTTTAGATACCGGTTCATTGAGAGCATGGTTGCGTTTTAAAATAGATTTAGGAATCCTACGACCCCGCTCCCAATGGCCCCAGTCATAGACTTTCTTGGTTGAATAGTCTCTTAGATCACGAGAAAATTTTAGTGTTTTCCGGTCCATGATATCCTTTTCTAGGCTAGAGACATTATCTTGCATTTTAGCCACAAGTGAGTCATACTGAGTCAACGATTTAAATTCAGTGAGCGCAGTATCTGCATCATTCATCTGTTTCTGAATATCCTCCAATTTATTGCTCTCATATTTGACTATGAGTTGCATTAGTTTGGAAGAACAATTACTGAGTATCTGATTCCACTCTTCAATGAAAATGTCAGAAAAAATTGTAGTAGGGATTTTTTTAATACGAAGCCCCTTGGAATCATATCCTTAGCTAGATAATTTTGGAGGGTAGTATGATCCCACCACAACTTTGTTTCTTGAAGCAAAAGTTTTTCCATTTTGTTGATATTTTCATTCAGATCAGGCATGTCTGGAATTTCATTAACATCACCAAAAACACTTGTGCCGCTCATTCATTTTAAAAATTGTCTGTGTCTGACCGTGTAAGGAGCATAGCACATCTCCTGGGCAGGGGAGGAAGCAAAAGACAATACTGACATTACAGCAGGAGATCACAGAGGAGTCATTTTGTGAGGTAAAATATTTCACTGACTGAACACAGAACAGTGGTGGAGAGAGAGAGAGCAGACAAGGGGGAGAGTACATGGGGTACACAGGTCAAAGAAAAGATCACCTGAGAGGAGAAGACAGCAGATGGGGAGAGAGAAAGCGCACAGGGGTGAGAGAGACAGAGCACAGGGGGAGACAGCTCAAACGGGACAGCACATGAGAGGAGAACACAGCACAGGAAGGAGAGAGACAGCAGACAAGGGGGATAGCACATGAGGGGAGAACACAGCACAGGAAGGAGAGAGACAGCAGACAAGGAGGACAGCACATGAGAGGAGAACACAGCACAGGAAGGAGAGAGACAGCAGACAAGGGGGAGGCACATGAGGGGAGAACACAGCACAGGAAGGAGAGACCGCAGACAAGGGGGAGAGCACATGAGAGGAGAACACAGCACAGGAAGGAGAGAGACAGCAGACAAGGAGGACAGCACATGAGAGGAGAACACAGCACAGGAAGGAGAGAGACCGCAGACAAGGGGGAGAGCACATGAGGGAGAACACAGCACAGGAAGGAGAGACCGCAGACAAGGGGAGAGCACATGAGGGGAGAACCCAGCACAGGAAGGAGAGAGGCAGCAGACAAGAGGGATAGCACATGAGGGGAGAACCCAGCACAGGAAGGAGAGAGACAGCAGACAAGGGGGATAGCACATGAGAGGAGAACACAGCACAGGAAGGAGAGAGACAGCAGACAAGGGGGATAGCACATGAGGGGAGAACCCAGCACAGGAAGGAGAGAGACAGCAGACAAGGGGGAGAGCACATGAGAGGAGAACACAGCACAGGAAGGAGAGAGACAGCAGACAAGGGGATAGCACATGAGGGGAGAACCAGCACAGGAAGGAGAGAGACAGCAGACAAGGGGGACAGCACATAATGGGAGAACACAGCACAGGAAGGAGAGACAGCAGACAAGGGGAGAGCACATGAGGGGAGAACACAGCACAGGAAGGAGAGAGACAGCAGACAAGGGGAGAGCACGAGGGGAGAACACAGCACAGGAAGGAGAGAGACAGCAGACAAGGGGGAGAGCACATGAGGGGAGAACACAGCACAGGAAGGAGAGAGACAGCAGACAAGGGGGAAGCACATGAGGGGAGAACCCAGCACAGGAAGGAGAGAGACAACAGACAAGGGGGAGAGCACGAGAGGAGAACACAGCACAGGAAGGAGAGAGACAGCAGACAAGGGGGATAGCACATGAGGGGAGAACCCAGCACAGGAAGGAGAGAGACAGCAGACAAGGGGGACAGCACATAATGGGAGAACACAGCACAGGAAGGAGAGACCGCAGACAAGGGGGAGAGCACATGAGGGGAGAACACAGCACAGGAAGGAGAGAGACAGCAGACAAGGGGAGAGCACATGAGGGGAGAACACAGCACAGGAAGGAGAGAGACAGCAGACAAGGGGGAGAGCACATGAGGGGAGAACACAGCACAGGAAGGAGAGAGACAGCAGACAAGGAGGAGAGCACATGAGGGGAGAACACAGCACAGGAAGGAGAGAGACAGCAGACAAGGGGGAGAGCACATGAGGGGAGAACACAGCACAGGAAGGAGAGAGACAGCAGACAAGGGGGAGAGCACATGAGGGAGAACACAGCACAGGAAGGAGAGATAGCAGACAAGGGGAGAGCACATGAGGGGAGAACACAGCACAGGAAGGAGAGAGACAGAAGACAAGGGGGAGAGCACATGAGGAGAGAACACAGCACAGGAAGGAGAGAGACAGAAGACAAGGGGGAGAGTACATGAGGGGAAACCAGCACAGGAAGGAGAGAGACAGCAGACAAGGGGGAGAGCACATGAGAGGAGAAACACAGCACAGGAAGGAGAGAGACAGAAGACAAGGGGGAGAGTACATGAGGGGAAAACAGCACAGGAAGGAGAGAGACAGCAGACAAGGGGAGAGACATGAGGAAACCAGCACAGGAAGGAGAGAGACAGCAGACAAGGGGGAGAGCACATGAGGGAGAACACAGCACAGGAAGAGAGAGACAGCAGACAAGGGGAGAGCACATGAGGGGAGAACACAGCACAGGAAGAGAGAGACAGCAGACAAGGGGAGAGCACATGAGGGGAGAACAGCAGGAAGGAGAGAGACAGCAGACAAGGGGAGAGCACATGAGGGGAGAACACAGGAAGGAGAGAGACAGCAGACAAGGGGGAAGCACATGAGGGGAGAACACAGCACAGGAAGGAGAGAGACAGCAGACAAGGGGGAGAGCACATGAGGGGAGAACACAGCACAGGAAGGAGAGAGACAGCAGACAAGGGGGACAGCACATGAGGGGAGAACAGCACAGGAAGGAGAGAGACAGCAGACAAGGGGGAGAGCACATGAGGGGAGAACACAGCACAGGAAGGAGAGAGACAGCAGACAAGGGGGAGAGCACATGAGGGGAGAACACAGCACAGGAAGGAGAGAGACAGAAGACAAGGGGGAGAGCACATGAGGGGAGAACACAGCACAGGAAGGAGAGAGACAGAAGACAAGGGGGAGAGCACATGAGGGGAGAACACAGCACAGGAAGGAGAGACAGCAGACAAGGGGGACAGCACATGAGGGGAGAGCAGAGCACAGGAAGGAGAGAGACAGCAGACAAGGTGGAGAGCACATGGGGTAGACAGGTCAAAGAAGAGAACACAGACGGGAGAAGTGAGCACATGGGGAAAGAGAGTGGATAGGTGGGTGAGCACATGGGGAGATATTCTCAACTCTGCAAAGCCTGACCCCATCGAGACATTACCGCCCTCCCGATGCGATAGCATCCGGCTCCATCTGGTATACCATAATCTCTTGGTGCCGTCATGTTACGTCAAACCAGGGATTGAAGCTTGAGGAGGACAATTTGCATATTCCAGGTGCCTTCTGGGAAAAGTGAAGAGTCTCCCTCAGCAACAAGACAATGGGGACAGCCGGGACCAGCTGTTTAGAAAGCATTGCCAAACCATGTGCCGTAATTTTTGCCTCTAGGACATTATTGCAAGAAAGCATGGCTGATTGAGTAGATTACACAAGAAGGAAAAAACACCGCAGATTACAAGTAGGAAGACACACAGCAAGTCAGCAGGATCTAGGAGCAACATGGCAGATATGACAACCTACACGGTGAGCTGCCACATGTGCTACATGTTTACAGATTGACCAGAAGAATCCAACTTCACCTACCAGAAGTGTAGACTACTGGCCCTTTTAGAAGAAAAGGTGCGGGGTCTGGAAGAAAGAATTGCAACTTTGAAACTCATCAAAGAAAATGAAGACTTTTTAGACAGAACAGAAGCATCTCTACTGGTCAGAGAACCTCCAAAAGCAGACGAGTGGAAGCATGTGACCAAAAGAAGCAAGAAGACCATGGAGATATCACCAACCACACAACTGAGAAACCGATACCAAGGCCTTGTTGAGGACAAAGATGGCACACCTAAGGATGAGGCACTACCAGCAAGAAGAAAAGGGCACACAGCAACACCCAGAAGTGACAACAAAAAGTACAGCCAAGAAATGAAGAGTGGTAGTGGTGGGTGACTCACTACTGAGAGGCACAGAAGCAGCCATCTGCAGACCGGACATAACCGCAAAAGAAGTATGCTGCATTCCAGGTGCGAATATCAAGGATGTCACCGATACCAAAGCACATCAGTTCCAAGGACGTCCACCCATTTCTTCTGATACATGTTGGCGCCAATAACACGGCAAGGAAGGACCTACTGACAATCTGCAAGGACTTTGAAGAGTTGGGGAAGATAGTAAAGGAACTGGATACACAGGTAGTTTTTTCTTCTATCCTTCCAGTAGACGGACATAGCACCAGGAGATGGAACAGGATCTTAGATGCGAATAACTGGCTAAGACGATGGTGCGGACAACAGGGATTCGGATTCCTGGACCACGGTGTGAATTACCTGTACGACGGACTCCTCGCCAGAGACGGACTACACCTCAACAAACTTGGGAAATACACATTCACCAGAAGACTCGCTACACTCATCAGGAGGGCGTTAAACTAGAAGAAGAGGGGACGGGAAGAAAAACATTAGACACGAAGATGAAGCCACAAAATATGCTGATGAAGGATATGAGAGTGGAACAAAACAAAATCCTCTAAACTGCATGATTGCAAACGCCAGAAGCCTGACAAACAAGATGGAAGACCTAGAAGCAGAAATATCTACAGGTATCTATGACATAGTGGGAACAACCGAGACATGGTTAGATGAAAGCTATGACTGGGCAGTTAACTTACAGGGGGACTTTAACTACACGGATATTAACTGGGAAACGGAGACCTGCGAAACCCATAAAGGCAACAGGTTTCTGCTGATAACCAAGAAAAATTATCTTTCACAATTGGTGCAGAATCCACCAGAGGAGCAGCACTTTTAGATCTAATAGACCTGACAGAATAATAAATCTGCAGGTGGTCGGGCATCTAGGAAATAGCGACCACAATATTGTCCAGTGTCACTTGTCTCTCGCTAGGGGGACTTGTCAGGGAGTCACAAAAACACTGAACTTTAGGAAGGCAAAGTCTGACCAACTTAGAGATGCCCTTAATCTGGGTGACTGGGACAATGTCCTCAGAAATAAGAATACAGATAAGAAATGGGAAATGTTTAAGAACATCCTAAATAGGCCCTGTAAGCGGTTTATACCTTGTGGGAATAAAAGGACAAGAAATAGGAAAAACCCAATGTGGCTAAACAAAGACGTAAGAGGGGCAATTACCAGTAAGAAGAAAGCATTTACACTACTAGAGCAGGATGGCTCCGCTGAAGATCTAAAACTATAGGGGGAAATATACTTTATCTAAAAAACTAATTAAAGCTGCCGAAAAGGAAACAGAGAAGCTCATTGCTAAGAAGAGTAACACTAATCCCAAACTGCTCTTCACCTATATCAATAGTAAAAGAATCACAAGTGTAAGTGTAGCTCCTTAATAATAGTGAGGAAAGAATGGTTGTAGATGACGAGGAAACAGCTAATATATTAACACCTTCTCCACGGTATTCACGATGGAAAATGAAATGCCGAGAGACAAAGAAAACCCGATATTAAGGGTCACTGATCTAACCCAAGAAGAGGAGCGAAACCGGCTAAATAAGATTAACAATAGATAAATCTCCGGGTCCGGATGGCATACACCCACGAGTACTAAGAGAACTAAGTAATGTAATACACAAACCATTATTTCTTATATTTAGGGACTCTATAGCGACAAGGTCTGTTCCACAGGACTGGCACATAGCAAATGTGGTACCAATATTCAAAAAGGCTCTAAAAGTGACCCTGAAAATTATAGGCCAGTAAGTCTGACCTCTATTGTTGGTAAAATATGTGAAGAGTTTCTGAGGGACGTTATTCTGGATTATCTCACTGAGAATCACTGTGTAACTCCATATCAGCATGGGATTATGAGGAGTCGCTCCTGTCACACCAATCTAATCAGTGTTTATGAGGAGTCGCTCCTGTCACACCAATCTAATCAGTGTTTATGAGGAGTCGCTCCTGTCACACCAATCTAATCAGTGTTTATGAGGAGTCGCTCCTGTCACACAACAATCAGTGTTTATGAGGAGTCGCTCCTGTCACACCAATCTAATCAGTGTTTATGAGGAGTCGTTCCTGTCACACCAATCTAATCAGTGTTTATGAGGAGTCGTTCCTGTCACACCAATCTAATCAGTGTTTATGAGGAGTCGCTCCTGTCACACCAATCTAATCAGTGTTTATGAGGAGTCGCTCCTGTCACACCAATCTAATCAGTGTTTATGAGGAGTCGCTCCTGTCACACCAATCTAATCAGTGTTTATGAGGAGTCGCTCCTGTCACACCAATCTAATCAGGTTTTTTGAAGAGGAAAGCTATAGACTGGACCAAGGAGAGTCATTGGACGCGGTAGATCGTGATTTTTCCCAAAGCGTTTGATACCGTGCCACACAAGAGGTTGGTACACAAAATGAGAATGCTGGGTCTGGGGAAAATGTGTGTAAATGGGTAACTGGCTGAGTGATAGAAAGCAGAGGGGGGGTTATAAATGGTATATTCTCTAACTGGGTCACTGTGACCAGTGGGGCCGCAGGGGTCGGTGTTAGGACCTATTCTCTTCAACATATTTATTAACGGTCTGGTAGAAGGTTTACACAGTAAATTATCGATATTTGCAGATGATACAAAACTACAGTCATGGCCAAAAGTTTTGAGAATGACACAAATATTAATTTTTACAAAGTCTACTGCTTCACTTTTTCTAATGGCAATTTGCATATACTCCAGAATGTTATAAAGAGTGATCAGCTTAACAGCAATTACTTGCAAAGTCAATATTTGGCTAGAAAATGAACTTTATCCCCCAAAACACATTTCAACATCATTGCAGCCCTGCCTTAAAAGGACCAGCTAACCTCTTTTCAGTGATTGCTCCATTAACACAGGTGTGGGTGTTGATGAGGACATGGCTGGAGATCAATCTGTCATGATTAAGTAAGAATGACACCACTGGACACTTTAAAAGGAGGCTGGTGCTTGGCATCATTGTTTCTCTTCTGTTAACCATGGTTATCTCTAAAGAAACACGTGCAGTCATCATTGCAATGCACAAAAATGGCCTAACAGGGAAGAGTATCGCAGCTAGAAAGATTGCACCTCAGTCAACAATCTATCGCATCATCAAGAACTTCAAGGAGAGAGGTTCCATTGTTGCCAAAAAGGCTTCAGGGCGCCCAAGAAAGACCAGCAAGCGCCAGGACCGTCTCTTAAAAGTGTTTCAGCTGGGGATCGGGCTACCAGCAGTGCAGAGCTTGCTCAGGAATGGCAGCAGGCAGGTGTGAGTGCATCTGCACGCACTGTGAGGCGGAGACTCTTGGAGCAAGGACTGGACTTAAGGAGGGCAGCAAAGAAGCCACTTCTCTCCAGAAAAAACATCTTGGACAGACTGATATTCTGCAAAAGGTACAGGCAGTGGACTGCTGAGGACAGGGGTAAAGTTATTTTCTCTGATGAATCCCCTTTTCGATTGTTTGGGACATCAGGAAAACGCCTCATTCGGAGAAGACAAGGTGAGCGCTACCACCAGTCTTGTCTCATGCCAACTGTTAAGCATCCTGAAACCATTCATGTGTGGGGTTGCTTCTCAGCCAAGGGAATCGGCTCTCTCACAGTCTTGCCTAAAAACACAGCCATGAATAAAGAATGGTACCAGAATGTCCTCCAAGAGCAACTTCTCCCAACCCTCCAAGAGCAGTTTGGCGATCAACAATGCCTTTTCCAGCATGATGGAGCACCTTGCCATAAAGCAAAGGTGATAACTACATGGCTCAGGGAACAAAACATAGAGATTTTGGGTCCATGGCCTGGAAACTCCCCAGATCTTAATCCCATTGAGAACTTGTGGTCAATCATCAAGAGACGGGTGGACAAACAAAAACCTAAAAATTCTGACAAAATGAAAGCATTGATTGTGCAAGAATGGACTGCTATCAGTCAGGATTTGGTCCAGAAGTTGATTGAGAGCATGCCAGGGAGAATTGCAGAGGTCCTGAAGAAGAAGGGTCAACACTGCAAATATTGATTTGCTGCATTAACTCATTCTAACTGTCAATATAAGCTTTTGTTACTCATATGTTTGCAATTATTATATTTCTGTCTGTGATAAAAACATCTGTCAAACACACATAAAAACCAGAGGGCAGCAGATCATGTGAAAATATAATATTTGTGTCATTCTCAAAACTTTTGGCCATGACTGTATGTAAAGCATCAATACAATAGAAGATAGTATTCTGCTACAAATGGATCTGGATAAGTTGGAAACTTGGGCTGAAAGGTGGCAGATGGGGTATAACACTGATAAATGTAAGGTTATACACATGGGAAGAAGGACTCAATATCACCATTACACACTGAACGGGAAACCACTGGGTAAATCTGACATGGAGAAGGACTTGGGGATCCTAGTTAATGATAAACTTACCTGGAGCAGCCAGTGCCAGGCAGCGGCTGCCAAGGCAAACAGGATCATGGACTGCATTAAAAGAGGTCTGAATACACATGATGAGAGCATTATACTGTCTCTGTACAAATCCCTGGTTAGATCGTACATGGAAGATTGTGGACAGTTTTGGGCACCGGTGCTCAGGAAGGATATAATAGAACTAGAGCGAGTACAAATTGTAACGGGTCTGGTAGGTGAAACCACTGAGCTTTATTATACAAGACAGTATACTTGTAAGAGAGCAGGTGGCGCCCGGGGAATACGGACAGGAATTCACGGGAAGTGACCAGGGCAGTCTCTGGGTAGGCAGGTTGTCACGGCAAGTGACCAGGGCAGTCTCTGGGTAGGCAGGTTGTCACAGCAAGTGACCAGGGTAGTCTCTGGGCAGGCAGGTTGTCACAGCAAGTGACCGGGGCAGTCTCTGGGCGGGCAGGTTGTCACAGCAAGTGACCAGGGCAGTCTCTGGACAGGCAGGTTGTCACAGCAAGTGACCAGGGCAGTCTCTGGACAGGCAGGTTGTCACAGTAAGTGACCAGGACAGTTTCTGAATAGACAGGCTTATACGACCTGAGATGTTGGAGCCTCCTGGTAGGCTGCAGTCTGATGGCAGATGATCGCTCCCAAGCGAGCAGGCAGGAGTCTCTGGAGTAGCCGGTGATCACTGCTGGAGATGTCCGAACCTTCGGATAAAGCTGCAGTCGGATGGCAGATGATCGCTCCCAAGTGAGCAGGCAAGAGTCTCTGAAGTAGCCGGTGATCACTGCTGATGAAGTCCGAACCTTCGGATAGAGCTGCAGTCGGATGGCAGATGATCGCTCCCAAGTGAGCAGGCAAGAGTCTCTGTAATCGCCGGGGATCACTGCAGGTGATGTCCGAACCTCCGGGGAGGGCTGCAGTCAGATGGCAGACAGCAAACAGACGGGTAACAGGCAGGCAACTGGAAACAGGAGCTGAGGGCTGAAGCAGAGTTATACAGTGCAACAACAACATTGCTCGGGCACCTCCATTAAGGAGGAAGCCCTTAATATAGGGTGGAGTCCTCCGGCATTGGCCGGAGACTAATTTGGAAAATGCGCGCGGCTCCTTTAAGAGCGGGGGAGGGCGCGGGCGCGCGCCCTAAGTCCAGCAGCAGGGAAGGAGTGCGCGGGCCCAGCAGGGCGATGAGACGAGGACGCTGGGGGCGCTGAGGACGCTGGGGGCGCTGAGGACGCAGAGCGCTGGTGAGGGGAACGGCGTCCCTGCCTGGCAGAGGGCCGGGACGCCGATGCTACAGTACCCCACCCTCTAGGCCCCCCCCCCCTTTAGGCCAGAAAGAAATTTAGCTAGGATGAGAGGGGCATGGATGTTCTCCCGAGGCTCCCACGTTCTCTCCTCAGGACCAAACCCCTTCCAATCCACCAAAAAATAAGTCTTTCTTCCTACCCTTTTAGTGGCCAGAATGTTCTCTACCTCAAATTCATCATCAGCAGACACTGGAGCAGGAGGTGTACCTGTAGACTTGAAAAAAGAGTTAAGAACCACAGGTTTGAGGAGAGACACATGAAAAGAGTTAGGAATTCGCAAATTGGCCGGGAGTTTCAGTTTATAGGACACTGGGTTGATCTGCCTGATGACCTCAAAAGGACCGATAAACCGAGGACCTAACTTGTAGGAAGGAATTTTGAGCCGAACATATTTGGACGAAAGCCAGACTTTGTCCCCAGGACGGAATTGAGGAGGATCCAGACGTTTCTTGTCAGCATGTCTTTTCATGCGCTCGGATGACTGAATGAGTGCGGACCGGGTACTCTCCCAGATGGAGGAGAATTCTCTAACCAGAGATTCCGCAGCTGGATTGTCCACAGAGATGGAAACGGGGACAGGAATCCGAGGGTGCTGACCGAAGACTATAAAAAACGGAGACTTGGTGGACGATTCGCTCTCGTGATTATTGTAAGAGAATTCGGCCCAAGGCAGGAGCTCCACCCAATCAGAATGATGAGCATTAATGAAGTGTCGGAGATAGCTGGTCAGATTCTGATTTATTCGCTCAACTTGTCCATTGGACTGTGGGTGGTAAGCGGAGGAAAAATCCAGGGTGACGTCTAGTAACTTACAAGTAGCTCTCCAGAAACGTGAAGTGAACTGTACCCCACGATCCGACACAATGTGACGAGGCAAACCATGGAGACGGAAGATGTGGAGGATAAAGTCTTTAGCCAACTCGGGTGCAGACGGAAGACCTGGCAGAGGAATGAAGTGAGCATTCTTGGAAAAGCGGTCAGCGACCACCCAAATGACCGTACAACCGGCAGAGACGGGCAGATCCGTAATGAAGTCCATGGCTATATGTTGCCAGGGAGCAGCGGGTACAGGAAGCGGAAGAAGACGGCCGGCAGGCAGGTGTCTCGGAACTTTCTTACGGGCACAGGAGACACAGGCAGAAACAAAGTCTATTACGTCTTTGTGCAGGGTAGGCCACCAATAATGCCGGGTAATGAGTTGGAGGGTCTTTTTTTGACCAGCGTGGCCAGCGAGTTTAGATGAATGACCCCAATGTAGGATTCTCTTCCGATCAGTTTCTGATACGAACGTCTTACCAGGAGGGAGACGGTTTAGACTCACGGGAGCCACCTGCATCACTCTGGCGGGATCGATGATATGTTTAGGCTCATCTTCGAGATCCGACACCAGGAAGGACCGGGACAAGGCATCCGCCTTGATGTTTTTGTCAGCCGGGCGAAAATGCAAGAGAAAATCAAAACGGGCAAAAAACAAGGACCACCGGGCTTGGCGAGGGTTAAGTCTCTGAGCATGCTGAAGGTAAGACAGATTTTTGTGGTCCGTGTAGATGATTACCGGATGAAGAGCCCCCTCGAGTAGGTAACGCCACTCCTCCAATGCCAATTTAATGGCCAATAACTCTCGATCTCCTATGGAGTAGTTGCGCTCGGAGGAGGAGAAGAGTTTGGAGAAGAAACCACAGGAAACCATCTTCCCGGATGAAGATTTTTGAGTAAGTACCGCTCCGGCTCCAGCAGAGGAAGCGTCCACCTCCAGGAAGAACTGCTTGTTGCCGTCCGGGCGATGCAGCACTGGAGCGGAAGAGAAGGCTTGTTTCAAGGAAAGAAAGGCCTCCTCTGCTTCGGGCGTCCACTGTTTGGGGTTAGCATCCTTGCGGGTGAGAACTGAGATTGGAGCAGTCCTGGAAGAGAAGTGCGGTATGAAGAGACGGTAATAGTTAGCGAATCCCAGGAACCGCTGAATGGCCTTCAACCCCTCTGGTCGGGGCCACTTCTCGATGGCAGACAGTTTCTCCGGATCCATTCGTAGGCCTGTCTGAGAGATAATGTAGCCCAGAAACGGAAGCGAGGTCTGCTCAAAGAGGCACTTCTCATATTTGGCGAAGAGGTGATTCTGCCTGAGCCTGAGCAGAACCTGACGAACATCCCTCCGGTGAGACTGGAGATCCGGAGAGAAGACCAAGATGTCGTCAAGGTACACCACAACGCAGGAGTAGAGGAGGTCCCGGAAGATGTCATTGACCAACTCCTGAAAGACTGCTGGAGCATTACAGAGACCAAAGGGCATAACCAGATACTCGTAGTGGCCATCCCGGGTGTTGAATGCCGTCTTCCATTCATCTCCTCGACGGATACGAACCAGGTTGTATGCTCCACGAAGATCCAGTTTAGTGAAGACTCTAGCCCCTCTAAGACGATCAAACAACTCCGGAATGAGCGGAAGAGGGTACTTATTCTTCACTGTGATCAAATTTAGGCCTCTGTAGTCAATACAGGGACGGAGAGATCCGTCTTTCTTTTTTACAAAAAAGAAACCTGCTCCCGCGGGGGAGGTAGATTTACGGATGAATCCTTTCGCTAAATTCTCCTCGATATATTCTGACATCGACCTGGTCTCTGCAGCGGACAATGGGTAAATACGCCCACGGGGAGGCGTAGTACCGGGTAGCAGGTCGATCGGGCAATCATATGGTCTATGCGGGGGTAATGTCTCTGCTTCCTTTTTATTAAAGACATCCGCGAATGACCAATATGGAATCGGGAGTCCAGGTAGATTAGCAGGTGTAGGAGAAGAACGGACGGGATGGACAGGCACCAGACACGTTTTATGACAGTCCTGTCCCCAGCGAAGAATCTCTCCATTCTGCCAGTCGAGCACGGGTGCATGTTTTTGGAGCCAAGGCAGACCTAGTAAGAAAGCATGAGAGTCCAGGTAAAACATGAAACGAGATGCTCTCAGAATGCAACATTCCCACCTGCAGGGTTATGGCTTCGGTGATAAGTTGGATGGGACGAGGTAGGAGACCCCCATCCACAGCAGCAACAGATACTGGTTCAACCAGAGGTTTGGTGGGAATGCGATACTTCTCTACTAGAGCCTGTGAAACAAGATTCCCAGCTGCTCCAGAATCAAGTTGGGCCAGTTCGAAGTAACGGTTCTTACCGATGAGAATAGAGACAGACAGCAGCAGAGATGAAGAGGATTTATTCTGGTCTAGGTGGACCTCTCCGAGCGAACCTAGACACAGGCGTTTCCCGACCTCTCCGGACAGGTACGGATCCAGTGCTCCTTACTGCCACAGTAGAAGCAACTCCTCTCGGCACGGCGTGAGTCCTGACGGGCTTTGACCATCTTGGTCTGGTCGACCTGCATAGGCTCAGCAGTGTGCATCTGGGGAGAAACGGAAGGGGTTATAGGTCTCTGAAACGAGGGTGCAAGACGAGGAAACCCTCTCTCACGGGTGACTCTTTGGCACGTTCCTGGAACCGTAGATCAATTCGATTGGCAAGATTTACTAAATCATCAAGGGAGGTTGGAATGTCCCGACCGGCAAGTTCATCTTTAATACGGCCGGACAGACCCTCCCAGAAGACCGAAATCAGGGCGTTATTGTCCCAAGCCAACTCTGAGGCTAGAGTACGGAACCGTATGGCATATTGACCAACGGTGAGACTCTCCTGACGGAGACGCAACAGAGATGATGCAGAGGAGGTCTTCCGTCCAGGTTCGTCGAATACCTTCCGGAAGGCCGAGAGAAAAGCAGGCAGGTCAGATACCAGAGGATCTTCTCTCTCCCAGAGAGGATTAAGCCAGGCCAGAGCCTCTCCGGTGAGATGGGACATGATGAAGGCAATTTTGGCCCAGTCAGAGTTAAACTGGTGTGCCAGGAGTTCGAAATGCAGGGTGCACTGGTTAATAAAACCACGAGCCAGAGCAGGGTCGCCTCCAAACCTAGGAGGAGCTGAAAGTCGGGGTCCGGGAATGGAAACCACGGAATTGGGAAGCAGCGAGGCTGCCGGATTATGAGTCATGGCTCCAGCGGTGGTTGCTGGTGATGAATTCAGAGTGTCCAGGCGGGAATTGACGTTCCGCAGGTGACCCAGGATGGCCTCCTGTTGCGACCTCTGGCGAGATAGTTCATGACACAATTCCGGGAGTGAAGGGGTTTGGGTGCCACCGGGTTCCATGGCCCGAGCAAACTGTAACGGGTCTGGTAGGTGAAACCACTGAGCTTTATTATACAAGACAGTATACTTGTAAGAGAGCAGGTGGCGCCCGGGGAATACGGACAGGAATTCACGGGAAGTGACCAGGGCAGTCTCTGGGTAGGCAGGTTGTCACGGCAAGTGACCAGGGCAGTCTCTGGGTAGGCAGGTTGTCACAGCAAGTGACCAGGGTAGTCTCTGGGCAGGCAGGTTGTCACAGCAAGTGACCGGGGCAGTCTCTGGGCGGGCAGGTTGTCACAGCAAGTGACCAGGGCAGTCTCTGGACAGGCAGGTTGTCACAGCAAGTGACCAGGGCAGTCTCTGGACAGGCAGGTTGTCACAGTAAGTGACCAGGACAGTTTCTGAATAGACAGGCTTATACGACCTGAGATGTTGGAGCCTCCTGGTAGGCTGCAGTCTGATGGCAGATGATCGCTCCCAAGCGAGCAGGCAGGAGTCTCTGGAGTAGCCGGTGATCACTGCTGGAGATGTCCGAACCTTCGGATAAAGCTGCAGTCGGATGGCAGATGATCGCTCCCAAGTGAGCAGGCAAGAGTCTCTGAAGTAGCCGGTGATCACTGCTGATGAAGTCCGAACCTTCGGATAGAGCTGCAGTCGGATGGCAGATGATCGCTCCCAAGTGAGCAGGCAAGAGTCTCTGTAATCGCCGGGGATCACTGCAGGTGATGGCCGAACCTCCGGGGAGGGCTGCAGTCAGATGGCAGACAGCAAACAGACGGGTAACAGGCAGGCAACTGGAAACAGGAGCTGAGGGCTGAAGCAGAGTTACAGTGCAACAACAACATTGCTCGGGCACCTCCATTAAGGAGGAAGCCCTTAATATAGGGTGGAGTCCTCCGGCATTGGCCGGAGACTAATTTGGAAAATGCGCGCGGCTCCTTTAAGAGCGGGGGAGGGCGCGGGCGCGCGCCCTAAGTCCAGCAGCAGGGAAGGAGCGCGCGGGCCCAGCAGGCGGAATGAGGACGCCGAGGACGCTGGGGGTGCTGAGGACGCTGGGGGCGCTGAGGACGCTGGGGGCGCTGAGGACGCAGAGCGCTGGTAAGGGGAACGGCGTCCCTGCCTGGCAGAGGGCCGGGACGCCGATGCTACACAAATGAGGGCAACAAAATTAATAAAGGGGATGGAGAACTACAATACCCAGAGAGATTAGCAAAATTAGGATTATTTAGTCTAGAAAAAAGACAACTGAGGGGCGATCTAATAACCATGTATAAGTATATAAGGGGACAATACAAATATCTCTCTGAGGATCTGTTTATACCAGGGAAGGTGACGGTCACAAGGGGGCATTCTCTGCGTCTGGAGGAGAGAAGGTTTCTCCACCAACAGAAGAGGATTCTTTACTGTTAGGGCAGTGAGAATCTGGAATTCCTCTCCTGAGGAGGTGATGATGGAGAACTCAGCCGAGGGGTTCAAGAGAGGCCTGGATGTCTTCCTGCAGCGTCACAATATTGTATCTTACAGTTATTAGGGTCTTTAGAAGGACGTAGATCTGGGGATTTATTCTGATGGAATAAAGGCTGGACTGGATGGACAAACGGCTTTTTTCGGCCTTGAAAACTATGTTACTGTGTTATGTTAGGTTTTTTTTTGTATTGTAATTTGCATTTAATTTTATAAGCAATACTTTGCTTCTCCCCACTACACTCCGACCTAATCTACATAAAGAATCTTTTTCCTTTACATAATTTGATGAAATGACCCTTTTTTTTTGCATCTAAACACTGGTGGCCTAGCACCTTGTACAGTTTATGTTTGCATGGAAGCAAAGCCGATCTTTGGGATTCTGAAAAACAGCAAAAAAAATTAAAAATAAATGCAGCAAAAATACTGCAAAAACTCAGCAAGAAAAGCAGCAACAAATGCAGCAAGGCTTGAGTTTTGCTTGCAGTTTTTTTTTACTACCAAGAGATCAGGTTTGGGTTGCAGAAAAAACCACAGCACGCACACAACATGTGAACATAGCCTAAAGCAGTCTATTCTCCAGCGACATCATGTTGTCCAGGGTCAGAGACATCCGGGGGGCCGGGCACAGAAGGAACAGCTGCCACAAAGTAACAAACTGGACACCACACCAGGGAAGAACAAATCAAACTGCTGATCTCTATTCTCCCACAATGTCTGTGTGCTGGATGATTCTGCTGAAAACTGCAACGTCTACCCGACCTATGGGTCACTCATTTAGCTGCTGACTGCTCTGCACAGAAGGCAGCCAGTCGCTTGGATATAAAACTTCACCAATTTATTAGTTCTGCTGTGGATATGGATGCGATTGGGGGTGCGGATATGGATGCGGGTTGGGGCATAGATATTGCTGTGGGCGTGGATATATGCGATTAGGGGCGCACTACAAGCTTTGTCCCTCTTTCTCCTCTTTAGAAGTGGAGCGGTATGGAACAAGCTTAAAAGGTTCCAGTTCCATAGAACGGACCTTACTAAGTTCCATGACAAAGGTAAGTTCTATGTCCGAAACCTGTCCATTTTTGCCTTCTTTTTTTTGTCTTCTCTTATTTGTTGCCTTTTTTATGAGTTCATGAATTTTGCACAAAGCCAAAAATGTTTTTTATTTTTGTCTATTACTGTTTTTCCTCTTTTTTTAAGACCAAAAAGCTGCGTGATCGGATAAGATATTACACACAATATTAAATTTCTTGTAAATAAAAAAAATGTCACCCCTACGAGAACGAGTACAACTGAGCAAAAAAAAGGCTATTTTTAAAATTATTTATAATTTAAAGAATTACAAATAATGAACCAGTCACAAATATTACAAGAATAGAAAACTTTTTTTTGCTGCATTCACTGTGCAGTATAAATAATGATACACTTTTAGGGTGAGTTTCCACGATCAGGATTCCTTCAGGAAATGCTGCGTGTTTGGCGCTGTGCGTTGGCGCAGCGCCAAACACGCAGCGTCCAGATGTTACAGCATCTGGACGCAACGGAATTTAACACGGCTATGTAGCCCTGCGTTCTTTCCGGAGGTGTTCCAGAGGTGTCATGAACACCTCCGGAAAGAGCGCGCGTCAGAAAGGGGGCGGGGCTTTGGGCGGTGGGGAATTTCCGCTCCGTCCAAAGCGCTGTGGTTCCGGACCGTGGAACCACAGCCTTATAGTACGGGTCATTATGGATGCAGCTTTTACAGATGGGTCATTACATTTTATGCGGTTTATATCAGATGGAACAAGTTCTCATTCTGAAAAATTGCATTTTCTTTAATACAGTATTTATTAAACCTACTAAGGAACAGGAACGTGCGAACCCTGGATCTCACAGAGGAGGTCCCCCCGGATCTCACAGAGGACTCCCCCTCCCCCCCCCAGATTTCACAATCACAGAGGACGTCCCCCCGGATCGCACAGAGGCGGTACCCCCGGAATGCACAGAGGAGGTCCCCCCGGATCACACAGAGGAGGTCCCCCCCAGATCGCACAGAGGAGGTCCCCCCAGATCGCACAGAGGAGGTCCTCCCCGGATCGCACAGAGGAGGTCCTCCCCGGATCGCACAGAGATCCCCCCGGAATGCACAGAGGAGGTCCCCCCGGATCGCACAGAGGAGGTCCCCCCCAGATCGCACAGAGGAGATCCCCCCAGATCGCAGAGAGGAGGTCCCCCCCGGATCGCACAGAGGAGGTCCCCCCGGATCGCACAGAGGAGATCCCCCCGGATCGCACAGAGGAGGTCCCCCCGGATCGCACAGAGGAGGTCCCCCCCAGATCACACAGAGGAGGTCCCCCCAGATCGCACAGAGGAGGTCCTCCCCGGATCGCACAGAGATCCCCCCGGAATGCACAGAGGAGGTCCCCCCGGATCGCACAGAGGAGGTCCCCCCCAGATCGCACAGAAGAACATCCCCCCCGGATCGCACAGAGGAGGTCCCCCCCCGGATCGCACAGAGGAGGTCCCCCCAGAGCGCACAGAGGAGGTCCCCCCGGATCGCACAGAGGAGGTCCCCCCCCCCGGATCGCACAGGGGAGGTCCTCCCCGGATCGCACAGAGGAGATGCACAGAGGAGGTCCCCTGGATCGTACAGAGGAGGTCCCCCCCAGAGATCGCACAGAGGAGATCCCCCCGGATCGCACAGAGGAGGTCCCCCCCGGATCGCACAGAGGAGGTCCCCCCCGGATCGCACAGAGGAGGTCCCCCCGGATCGCAGAGGAGGTCCCCCGGATCGCACAGAGGAGGTTCCCCGGATGGCACAGAGGAGGTCCCCCCCAGATCACACAGAGGAGGTCCCCCCGGATCGCACAAAGGAGGTCCCCCCCAGATCGCACAGAGGAGGTCCCCCCCAGATCGCACAGAGGAGGTCCCCCCCAGATCGCACAGAGGAGGTCCCCCCGGATCGCATAGAGGAGGTCCCCCCCCAGAATGCAGAGGAGGTCCCCCCCGGAATGCACAGAGGAGGTCCTCCCCCGGACCGCACAGAGGAGGTCCCCCCCAGATCGCACAGAGGAGGTCCCCCCCCGGATCGCATAGAGGAGGTCCCCCCCGGAATGCAGAGGAGGTCCCCCCGGAATGCACAGAGGAGGTCCTCCCCCGGATCGCACAGAGGAGGTCCCCCTGGATCGCACAGAGGAGGGCCCCCCAGTCATGATGAGGACAGACACCTTCTCTGCCCAGGAGGTTGCTAAGGCCCAAGTAGAATGAGCCTTCAAGTTCTCTGGAAATGGCACATTACTAGAGGAGTTGGATAACCTAATGGCCTCCCTGATCCATCTATCTTGGGTACCCTTGTCACCTTCAAACCTTTTCTAACCCAATGGAAAGAAACAAACAAGGCTTCACTCCTCCTCCACGGTTTTGTCACAGAAAAGTACTCTACCAGTTCCCTTCTAATGTCTAGGGCGTGAATTTTCTGCTCCTTTGCATTTTAGGACCATTAAAAAATGGAGTGGAGAATAATTTTCTGGCTTCTATGGAATTTTGCAGCCACTTTTGGAAGATAGGCTGGGTCTGGTCAGAAGACGACAATCCTATCCTCAAAAATCAGAGAGTAAACAGACGATTAACCTAGAAGGCTTGTATGTCACTGTCTCTACGGGACGAAGTTAATGCCACCAAAATTACAAGTT
>JARQOD010001424.1:0-98591 GCA_033576555.1 Oophaga sylvatica | reverse complement strand
CCAATTTTCCCCTACAACCCAACCCCAAATTCTCCCCTCCCCAAAATTCAAACCCAAGCTAACCCGGGGCTAACCCTAACCTTGTTCAACTCAAACCCTAAGGCTGGGTTTATATTGCGTTTTACCACCCGTTCAAACATAGGTTGACGGGCTGGTAAGGGTATACAACGCGATGCGTTATGCATACCCGCTAGTGCGATGAATCACAGATGTTCATCTGTGCTAGCGGTGAGGACCCCAGACCGCAGCCCGCGCCCCGAGGCTCCTCACTGAAGCGGCACTTTGCGAACGATGCCTTTAAAAGGCATCGTGCGATGTGCCCGACAATGGGGGGAAGGGCGCGTTAACGGACTGCTTTAAACCCCGCATTATCCCACGGGTAACGAGTCCTTGGGGGTGCAAAAGAAAATTGAACCCACCCTACCCCAAAGGGCCCCGTCAACTTTGCGGATTCACTTGCCCATTTTTCCGTGCGGTTTTTGCTAAATCCGCGGGAAAAAATTACATGGTTTTACTTGCGGATTTAGCGCGGTTTAAAGGGGGCCTGTGCACACGTTGCGGATTTACTGGGGTTTTTGTGCGGATTTGCCCTGCGGTTTTTACCCTATAAGGAATGGGTAAAACCGCTGGGAATCCGCACAAAGAATTGACTCTGGGTTTTAAAACCCCCCAAATCTGCGCGGAAAAATCCACGTGTGCACGGGGGGTTTTTTTACCATTTTTTCTTGGGTACAGGTTTTCCCGGATTCATGCGGATCCCCGCCAAATCCCTGCGGATCCCAGAAAAAATCCGAAAACGTGTGCACGGGAAAAAAAAAATTTTCTTTATTTTCTTTTTGTCATACCTATGGGGGGTGAAAATGGGGCTTTTATTTACGTTTTTTTTTTTTGTCACTGTGAGAGAGTATCACGTGATCAAAATAAATTTTTTGACAGGGGGGGCACATGCGCTGCGCCGCCGGCGGGGCACTGCGCCCGCCCTTTTTTAAGTGGCGGCGCCCATGAGAATCCCCGGCCCACGCCGGGCGGTGCCGGGACATAGAGGACCGGGGGAGGGAGTAGGGGGTTTGGAAGGGATGGGGGGGGGGGGGGGGGGAAAACGGAAGGTGGGGGGGGGCGGAGGCAAGGAGGAGGGGAGCAGAAGTGACGGCGGGGCCCCATCGCCCCCGTACCGGTTTGGGGGGGGCAGATCCGGTGTCCACCATGGCAGATGTATTGCGCAACAGCCCTGGCTGGATTGAAATATTTAACCAAATTTTAAAAAGAGAACAAAGGGGGGTAGGGGGAAAAAAGTGTAAGTGGGGTTTAAAAACGGTCGGTAGGAACAAAGGGGTTTTAATGGGGCACACCGGATGGGTCACGGTTGGTGGGGTACCCCAGGGGTAGATTGGGGCCGCTTCCTTTAACATATTTATTAATGACCTTGTAGGGGGCAACGAGTAGTTTCAAAATTTTTTTAGATGACACTAAACTCTGCGGGTAAAAATACAGAGGAGGTAATTTTATATTTCAGGGGGATTTAGTAAACTAGAAGTGGGTGTAAAAGGCAAAGGCTTTTTAAAGGGGTAAGTGTAAGGTCATGCACTTGGGTAGAACAAACAAGATGTATAATTATGTGCTTAATTGTAAAACACTGGGCAAAACTGTCACTAAAAAAGACTTGGGTGTATGGGTGGACGACAAACTCACATTTAGTGGCCAATGTCAGGCAGCTGCTGCCAAGGCAAATAAAATAATGGGATGCATTAAAAGAGGCATAGATGCTCATGAGGAGAACATAATTTTACCTCTATACAAGTCACTGGTGCGACCACACTTAGAATACTGTGTGCAGTTCTGGTCTCCGGTGTATAAGAAAGACATAGCTGAACTGGAGCGGGTGCAGAGAAGAGCGACCAAGGTTATTAGAGAACTGGGCGGTCTGCAATACCAAGATAGGTTATTACACTTGGGGTTATTTAGTTTGGAGAAACGAAGGCTTAGGGGTGATCTTATTACAATGTATAAATATATGAGGGGACAGTACAAAGACCTTTCTAATGATCTTTTTACTCTTAAGCCCCCATCTCACACAACGATCACGCTAGCGAGATCGCTGCTGAGTCACTAGTTTTGTGACGCAGCAGCGATCTCCCCAGCGATATCGCTGTGTGTGACATTCAGTGATGATCAGCCCCCCTGCTGCATATCGCTGATAGTCGCTGAAATGTCAGGACATTTTTTTGATCGCTGGTCTCCCGCTGACAGGCACGCATCGCTGCGTGTGACAGACGGGAGACCAACGATCCGCTGGTAACCAAGGTACACAGCGGGTTTCCAGGCGCGGGGCTGTGCCTAGAAACCCGCTGTGTACCTTGGATACCAGCGCCCTGATGCAGGGAGCTGGTAACCAAGGTACACAGCGGGTTTCCAGGCACCGCGCAGCACCTGGAAACCCGACGTGTACCTTGGTTACCAGCTCCCTGCATCAGGGCGCTGGTATCCAACGTACACTGCGGGTAACTAAGCGATGTTTACCCGCAGTGTCGTTGTGCTGATCGCTGCCTGTTTGGCAGCTCACCAGCGATCATGTAGCGATACACCAGCGATCCTGACAAGTGCATATCGTTGTCGGGATCGCTGGTGTATCGCTATGTGAGACCCAGGCTTTAGACCTGTGATGGGGACAAGAGGGCATCCTCTACGTCTGGAGGAAAGAAGGTTTAGTCATAATCACAGACGCAGATTCTTTACTGTAAGAGCAGTGAGACTATGGAACTCTCTGCCGTCTAATGTTGTAATGAGTGATTCCCTACTAAAATTTAAGAAGCAAAAGAAAATAAAGGAACAGTCCAACAAACCCAATAAAACATAAATTTTATTAAATCAATATTAACATAATTAACAGAACAGGTGCAAGATGCATGGGAGATCTGACAGACATAGTGTTGTCAGCAAAGAAACGCCTCAAAGGGATCACTGTCCATCAACCCACCACAAAATCATAGTTATAACATAGCGTCATATCTGGGAACATAATGACGCTATAATGACCCACCCAGGGGTGGGTCAGTGGTCCGTTTTACTCCACCCAAACAGGTATTTTGATATATTGGTATGTCTGGGATAAGATTTTGGTGCAGCTATTAGCATTATTGTTGGTTTGTCATTATGTTCCCAGATATGACGCTATGTTATAACTATGATTTTGTGGTGGGTTGATGGACAGTGATCCCTTTGAGGCGTTTCTTTGCTGACAACACTATGTCTGTCAGATCTCCCATGCATCTTGCACCTGTTCTGTTAATTATGTTAATATTGATTTAATAAAATTTATGGTTTATTGGGTTTGTTGGACTGTTCCTTTATTTTCTTTTGCTTTGCAATTGGAGTCTCCCTACCATGTGTCCTACATCCATATGTATGTAATGATCTATTAGTATTTCCAATAGCTACTTTTTATGTATAAGGTAGACATACGTATATGTGATGGTTGGTGTTGTTGCTAATTTTCACATTTTAAAATTTAAGAAGGGACTGGATGCCTTTCTTGAAAAGTATAATATTACAGGCTATATTCACTAATTTCCTAGATATTGCGTTGATCCAGGGAGCTAGTCTGATTGCCGTATGTGGAGTCGGGAAGGAATTTTTTTCCCCAATGTGTAGCTTACTGTTTGCCACTTAGATTTTTTTTTGCCTTCCTCTGGATCAACATGTTAGGGCAGGTTAGGATAGGATATGGGTTGAACTAGATGGATTTAAAGTCTTCCTTCAACCTTAATAACTATGTTACTATGATTGGCTGTTACACTTTTAACAGCCAATCAGAGCGATCGTAGCCACGTGGGGGTTAAGCCACCCCCACTGTGGTGATGCACAAAGGGTCCTGTTACTGCGGGTCGGGTGACCTTTCAGTGACCCCGGTCACCCGACCCGCAGGAACATGATTTATAGCATGACGCCTACGTAGGCGTCATGGCTCGGGATGCCACTGGTTTTCATGACGCCTACGTAGGCGTCATGGATCGGGAAGGGGTTAAGCCGGCATGGTTGTTGACCTTACCATACTCACCCTACTGTCTTACATGTTGTCTATTACTATTTACAGTTAAAATGGAGAAAATGGTACAGTTGGAAGGGACCTCCTGGGTCATCTGGTCCAACCCCCTGCTCAAAGCTGGATTCACTAAATCATCTCAGACAGATGTCTGTCCAGCCTCTGATTGAACACTTCCATTGAAGGAGAACTCACCACCTCTCGTGGCAGCCTGTTCCACTCATTGATCACACTAACTGTCAAAAAGTTTTTTCCAATATCTAATCTGTGTCTCCTCCCATTCAGTTTCATCCCATTGCTTCTAGTCTTTCCGTGTGCAAATGAGAATAAAGATAATCCTTCTACAATGTGACAGCCCTTGAGATATTTGTAGACAGCTATTAAGTCTCCTCTCAGTCTTCTTTTTTGCAAGCTAAACATTCCCAAATCCTGTAACCGTTCCTCTTAGGACATGGTTTGCAGACCGGACACCATTCTGGTCGCTCTTCTCTGAACTTGCTCCAGTTTGTTGATGTCTTTTTTAAAATGTGGTGCCCAAAATTGGACACAGTATTCCAGATGAGGTCTGACCAAAGAGGAGTAGAGGGCAATAATGACTTCACGTGATCTAGACTGTATGCTTCTGTTAACACATCCCAGAATTGTATTTGCCTTCTTTGCTGCTGCATCACACTGTTGACTCATGTTCAGTCTGTGATCTATTAGTATACCCAAGTCTTTTTCACATGTGCTGTTGCTTAGCCTTATTCCTCCCATTCTGTATACGCTCTTTGAGTCCTATCTCTAAGCCAGTTATGAATCCACCTAACAGTTGCCTTGTCCATTCCATACTTAGTCATTTTTTCAATAAGGATTGTGTGAGATACTTTGTCAAATGCTTTGCTGAAGTCAAGATATAATATATCTACAGCATTTCCCTGATCCACCCAGTCAGTGATTCTGTCATAGAAGGAAATTAAATTAGTCTGACATGACTTATTAGTTACAAACCCATGCTGACTCTGCTTAATCACTTCATTCTTGTCCAGGTACTTACATACATGTTGTTTAATAATTTGTTCAAAGATCTTTCCCGGTATAGATGTCAGACTCACCGGCCTATAGTTCCCTGGGTCCACCTTCTTCCCCTTTTTGAAGATAGGAACAACATTTGCTCTTCTCCAGTCTTCTGGGACTTCTGTTCTCCAAGAATTTTCAAAGATTATGGAGAGTGGTCCAAAAATTTCTTCTGCTATCTCCATCAGTATTCTGGGGTGTAATTCATCTGGACCTGGAGACTTGAATTCATTTATGTTAGCTAAGTG
Organism: Oophaga sylvatica; assembly: GCA_033576555.1. Taxonomy (NCBI): domain Eukaryota; kingdom Metazoa; phylum Chordata; class Amphibia; order Anura; family Dendrobatidae; genus Oophaga; species Oophaga sylvatica. The sequence goes on along the minus strand of JARQOD010001424.1, from coordinate 93,248 downwards.
TTTCCTCACTATTTTTCTGTTTATAGATATCCTGGATTCTTCTATTCCCTTAATAGGACAGTGAAGATCAGTTGATGTTACATTTCCTTTCTGAGAGAAAACAGATGCAAAATAGGAATTTAAAAGTTCGGCCTTCTCAACATCCTTTCTTACCATTTCATAATTTTCATCCTGAAAAAATCATATAGCATCTTTGAATTTTCTTTTACTTTTGACATATCCCCAAAATCCTTTTTTATTGCTTTTGACATCTTTTGCAAGCCTTAATTCATTGTCAGCTTTAGCTAATCTGATTCTTGCCCTGCAGGTTCTGCAGACATCATTATATATATATATATATATATATATATATATATATATATATGACTCAGCCTCTCCAGCTGCGCTTTCCTATGGCGGATTTCATCTTTCTCACACCCCTCGCCCCAGCAACAAACGTGGTGGAGGAGTTGGCTTACTCCTGTCTGATACCTGCTCCTTTACCCCTATTCAAATTCCACCCTCCGCTGCTATTCCCTCGTTCGAAGTGCACTCCGTCCGCATCTATTCCCCCTCCAACTGGCTGTCATCTACCGCCCCCGGAACTAGCCATCTCCACCTTTCTCGACCACTTCACCACCTGGCTACTCAATTTCCTCTCTGCTGACATCCCCACCATCATCATGGGCGATTTCAACATCCCCATTGACACTTCCACCCGGCGGCCTCTAAACTTCTTTCGCTCACAGCTTCCTTTGGCCTCACTCAATGGTCCTCTGCGGCCACTCACAAAGGCGGTCACACGCTGGACCTTATCTTCACCCGTCTCTGTTCCCTCACTAATCTCACTAACTCCCCACTCCCCCTGTCTGACCACAACCTACTGACATTCTCTTCCCTCTCCTCTGTTAGTACGCATCCCCCACTCCACAAACTCACCCACCCTCGCAGAAATCTCAAACACCTCAATTTACAATCGCTCTCTGAGTCCCTCCTCCCTCTTACAGACATAGCCTCACTTCATGACACAGATGCTGCTGCCACATTTTATAACACCACAATAAAAACCACACTTGATTCGGCCGCCCCCCTCATGCAGAGCAAAACTCGTACAATCAACAGGCAGCCCTGGCTGACCGGCCTGACCAAAGAACTGAGACGGGCTTCCAGGGTTACCGAGCGGAGATGGAAGAGAACCCACTCCACCGAGCACTTCAACGCATACAAGCAGTCCCTTGCCAGCTTCAAGTCCACGCTCTCTGCCGCAAAACAAACTTACTTCTCATCTCTCATATCCTCCCTGTCTCACAACCCTAAACAGCTCTTCAACACTTTCAATTCTCTACTCCATCCCACAGCACCTCCTCCCTCTCCTCTCATTTCTGTCGAAGACTTTGCCTCCTTCTTTAAGCAAAAGATTGATACTATCAGAGAAGGCTTTGGCCCGCAGCCCCCAATGCCCCTCTTAGCCACTCAGCCCTGTTCTTCCAAAACCAGCTTCACCACCATGACAGAAGATCAGCTCTCCACTCTCCTGTCAAGATCACACCTCACCACTTGCGCGCTTGACCCACTCCCGTCCCACCTCATCCCTAACCTTGCCACAGTCTTCATCCCTACTCTCACACACCTCTTCAACCTTTCACTTACAAATGGTGTCTTTCCTTCATCCTTCAAACATGCTTCAATCACCCCGATCCTCAAAAAGCCCTCCCTCGACCCATCCTCAGCATCTAGCTATCGCCCGATATCTCTTCTCCCCTTCACCTCAAAACTACTGGAACAGCATGTATATCTTGAACTGTCCTCCCACCTTTCCTCCTGCTCCCTCTTTGACCGGTTACAATCAGGCTTTCGACCACATCACTCAACTGAAACTGCCCTAACTAAAGTCACTAACGACCTGCTAACCGCCAAGAGCAAGCGACACTACTCTGTCCTCCTTCTCCTGGACCTGTCTTCTGCCTTTGACACCGTAGACCATTCCCTCCTCCTACAGATTCTCTCATCTCTTGGCATCACAGACTTGGCCCTATCCTGGATCTCATCATACCTAAGAGACCGAACATTTAGTGTCTCCCTCTCACACACCACCTCCTCACCTCGCCCCCTGTCTGTCGGTGTTCCCCAAGGCTCAGTCCTAGGACCCCTACTCTTCTCCATCTACACCTTCGGCCTGGGACAGCTCATAGAATCCCACGGCTTGCAGTATCACCTCTACGCCGATGACACGCAGATCTACCTATCTGGACCTGACCTCACCTCCCTACTGACCAAAATCCCACAGTGTCTGTCTGCTATCTCAGCCTTCTTTTCTGCTCGCTTTCTCAAACTGAACATGGACAAAACAGAATTCATCATCTTTCCCCCACCTCATTCTACCCCTCCACCAGGCCTATCCATCAATGTCAATGGCTGCTCGCTTTCCCCAGTCCCACATGCTCGGTGCCTTGGGGTGATCATCGACTCTTCCAAACCACATATCCAAGCCCTCGCCACCTCCTGCCGCCTCAAACTCAAAAATATTTCCCGGATCCGCTCATTCCTCAACCATGAAACCACAAAAACACTAGTGCACGCCCTTATCATCTCCCGCCTCGACTACTGCAACCTCCTACTGTCTGGCCTCCCCTCTAGCACTCTGGCACCACTCCAGTCCATCCTACACTCTGCTGCACGACTAATCCACCTGTCTTCCCGCTATTCCCCTGCCTCCCCACTATGCCAGGCCCTTCACTGGCTTCCTATTGCCCAGAGGCTCCAGTTCAAAACCTTAACCATGACATACAAAGCCATCCACAACCTTTCTCCTCCATACATCTGTGACATGGTCTCCCGCTACCTACCCACACGCAACCTTCGATCCTCTCAAGATCTCCTTCTCGACTCCCCCTCATCTCTTCTTCCCACAACCGCATACAAGACTTCTCCCGGGCTTCCCCCATACTCTGGAACTCTCTGCCGCAAAACATCAGACTTTCACCAACAACGGAGACCTTCAAGAAAAACCTGAAGACCCACCTGTTCCGACAAGCCTACAACCTGCAATGATCCTCAGTGTACTGAACCATCGCACAACCAGCTCTACCCTCTCCTAGTGTATTCTCACCCATCCCTGTAGACTGTGAGCCCTCGCGGGCAGGGTCCTCTCTCCTTCTGTACTTATGCGTCCCTTGTCTAGCACATGTTTATTGTATCTGTCTATATTTTTCCCCTTTTCATATGTAAAGCGCCATGGAATAAATGGCGCTATATAAATATATAATAATAATAATATTATTCTTTAGATATGCCTCCCTCTTTCCATTTGATAAACATTTCTTTCTTGCTTTTTAGCATGTGTTTAAGTTCTTTGTTCATCCATCCTGGTTTCGTTAAATGCTTCCTATTCTTCCTTCTTTTCGGAATTGTTAATGATTGTGCTTTGAGAATCTCATTTTTCAAGATTTCCCATCCTTCCTGGACATTTTTGTCCCTAAGGATATCCAGCCATTGGATCCCTCCGATTCTCTTTGAGTCCCTTAAAATCTGCCTTTCTGAAATCTAACCTTGAAGTCTGAGTCTTCACAGGTCTTCCTTCTCTAGCTATCCAAAATTCTAAAATAGCATGGTCGCTACCTCCTAGGGTCCCAGCCACTCTTACCTCCTCAACCATTTCCTCCCTGTTTATAAGGATTAGATCCAAGGTAGCAGATCCCTTGTTTTCTCCCCTACCTTTTGGATGATAAAGTTGTCAGCAAGAGAGGATAAGAATTTCCTTGACCTGTTAGTTTTGCCTGAGAGAGATTCCCAACAAATGTCTGGATAGTTGAAATCTCCCATGACCACTATGTCATATTTTTTGGAGAACTTGACCATTTGATGCATAAAGAGTTCATCCATATCTTCAGCTTGCATATGTGGCCTGTAGTAAATGCCTACAGTGTCCTTTCCATTGTTCTGTCCTTGTATTCTTACCCAAACAGTTTCCACAGAACTCCCAGTCTCTGAAGCGTCAATCTCTGTGCAGATATACGCTTTTCTAACATACAATGCCACACCTCCTCCTCATTTATCAAGTCTGTTTCTTGCAAATAAGTTGTATCCTTCTAGCCTTGTATTCCAATCATGTGTATCGTCCCACCAAGTCTCAGTGATTCCAATGACATCATATTTATTTTCCTGCGTCAGTAGTTCCAGTTCTCCTTGTTTGTTGCCCATGCTTTGTGCATTTGTATAAAAACATTTTAGTTTGTGATTGGTTTCTCTTCCTCCAATATTTTTATTATGTAGATTTTTGTTCTTTGTTCTTCCCCTTCACTTCTAATAGCAGAATTCTCAATAGCATTTGTCAGGTGTATGGCTTTTGCTGGCGTTTTGCTTCCCTTCCCACATTGTTCTAGTTTAAAGCTCTCCTGATGAGTGTAGCAAGGCGACTTCCAAATACATGTTTTCCAGTCTTTGTAAGGTGCACCCCATCTCTAGCAAGTAGTCCATCGTATAGGTAATTCACTCTGTGATCCAGAAATCCAAATCCTTGCTTACAGCACCATCGACATAGCCAGTTATTCACCTGCAGAATCTTATTCCACCTCCTTGTTCCATGGCCATCCACTGGGAGGATGGAAGAGAAGACCACCTGCGCTCCCAGTTCTTTCACTTTCTTGCCTAAGTTTTCAAAGTCACTGCAGATGGTTTCCAGGTCACTTCTGGTGGTGTCATTTGTCCCCACATGTATTAGCAGGAATGGGTAGTCATCTTTAGGTCTGAAGAGTCCTGATATCCTGTCAGACACATCTTTAATTTTTGCACCTGGAAGACAGCACATTTCTCTTGAGGGTCTATCCGGTCTGCAGATAGCGGACTCTGTTCCTCTCAACAGGGAATCCCCCATGACTACTACTCTCCATTTCTTCTTCACAACAGTTTTCTTTCTCAATCTAGGAGGACTCTGAGGGCTTACAAGGTTGTTCTTTGTGGGCAAAGTCTTATCCTGATGTATTTCTTCATCGTTCTCTTATGTGAGCCTGGTACTGGTTCCTGAGCAGTATGGGCGCTGATTGCCTCCCGATCCTCCTGCTTCTCTGGGTCACATGCTTCCATTCCTCTTTTTTTTCAGGTGCACTTCAAATTTCTTCTCTTTCTGTACCATGAAGAGATAATTCTGCTCTAAGAACTCTTCATTTTCCTTAATGATCTTCAATGTAGCTAACCTCTCTTCTAGATTTTGCAACTTTTCCTCCAACATGGACACAAGCTTGGATTTCTGGCATGTGAAGTTTGGCTTTTCCACTGGTAAATCTGTGAACATGTAGCAAGAAATGCAGCTCAACAAATGGCTCCTGGCCTCTTCCATACTCTTATTGTTAAAGAGATATCAAAGCGGTGAAAAACGTACCAAAATTCTTACCGATGTCCTCCTTTCAGCTGCAAGAGCCAAAACCCAGTGTTCTTGGAGCTCGCGGAGAATCTTCACTTATCCCACAATGAACTGGGAATATGCAAATGATCTCCTCAGGACTCCTCCCCTAGTAGGAATGTAGGAATGGTAGGAATCACCTCAGGACTCCTCCCCTGGTAGGAATGTACCATAGAATGTACCAGGAATGTAGGAATATACAGTATCATAACTGTTATCTAAAGTGCTTCTATTTTAAAGGATATACCTTGTTACTGTCTCATACAAAGTATTTGTGTATATGGTGTAAAAGTTACCAACTTTTATGACATTTCAGAGGATACAATTTCACTAATTTGGAGCAAAGGTCCACTGGACAACCATGCTGCATAGGATATTTCTCTTCAGTATGCTTACATTCAAGAACTAACAAAAAGGTAGTATGAAGTTTTGTGTGATTTATGCCTTAGCTGCTTTTGATACTAATCTTTAGTGTACATTTACTTAAATTTTAAAATTGCTTTTCATTTCAGACTGAATTTTATTTTATTGAATCAGCTTTGGCTTCAAGTACTTTCGAATAATTTAAGATTTCTAATTTTGCATTAAATAATTAAATTAAAATATAAAAATATTTTTGTTTAAAGAGTAACTATCAGTTGTTTTAAATTAATATTTTAACTATATAAAAAAAATTAAATACCGTATATACCCATGTATAAGCCGAGATTTTCAGCCCATTTTTTAGGGCTGAAAGTCCCCCTCTCGGCTTATACGCAGGTCATATACGGGGGTCAGCGGGGGAGGGGGAGCGGGGGTGTCGGATCATACTCACCCCTCCGCCGGCGCGGTCTCTGCAGCCCCACTGCTTCTCCCACGATCTCGGGCTCCTTCCTGCAGCTGTCACATGGCACCGTTCATTAAAGTCATGAATATGCACATATTCATAATCTGGAGCATATGTGGGCATAATATGGAGCATATGGGGGCATAAGCTGTGGAACATATGGGGGCATAATCTGGAGCATAATCTGGAGCACATGGGGGCATAATCTGGAGCATATGGGGGCATAAGCTGTGGAACATATGGGGCATAATCTGGAGCATATGGGGCATAATCTGGAGCATATGGGGCCATAAGCTGTGGAACATATGGGGCATAATCTGGAGCATATGGGGGCATAATATGGAGCATATGGGGGCATAAGCTGTGGAACATATGGGGGCATAATATGGAGCATATGGGGGCATAAGCTGTGGAACATATGGGGGTATAATCTGGAGCATATGGGGGCATAATATGGAGCATATGGGGGCATAAGTAGTGGAACATATGGGGCATAATCTGGAGCATATGGGGACATAATATGGAGCATATGGGCATAATATGGAGCATATGGGGGCATAATCTGGAGCATATGGGGGCATAATCTGTGGACCATACGGGGGCATAATCTGTGGAATATATGGGGGCATAATCTGGAGCATATGGGGGCATAATCTGTGGAGCATATTGGGCATAATCTGTGGAGCATCATATGGGGGCATAATCATTTTTCACCCTAGGCTTATACGCGAGTCAATAAGTATTCCCAGTTTTTTGTGGCAAAATTAGGGGGGGTCGGCTTATACACGGGTCTGCTTATACATGAGTATATACGGTAGGTCTTTATTTCTTTTTTTTTTTCGTTTTTGTAACTATTCCTACACTAAACTGTCCCTAAATCACTCAGTTGCAAAAACGCAACCGACTGTCCCTTGCTAAGCTATCCTCCTAAACCGTTTTCACATTGAAGATGCTTTAGTCGAATGAATGCGTGTGCATGCGCATCCCAGGGCATCACATGAGTGCTTAGCTTGCTTCTCATGGGAAGCGAGCCAGCGCTCAGCTGTACTGAATGCATGGCAGCCGTGCCATCCCAGGCACGGCGCCAAGTAACCTAACTGCTATGCTACTTTTTACCACTATATCTATGTAACATTTATCTACAGATATCTTGGTCACTATGCATTTACGACTATATAGTCATGACTGTTATTTTTTCCATAGTGGATCAGATTGAGTCAATCCATGTATATAATTGTCACCCCCCATAGGTTCACTTATAATGACTATGAGGTCATGATTGCTATTCTTGTTGTGGTTCTCAGTTTCTAGGTTTGTATACTCTGTTCTTATGTATTTATCTATTTTCAATGTTGTATATTGATAAAAGGTTTTGTACTTTTGAAGTATTTAAAGACTTCAATTTTCTCTTTTTCTAAACATGATTTCATTTTATGATGCAAGCTGGGGTCATGAGTTTAATAAGTTTCAGATGGAAATGTCTCTAATAAATTATCTGTTAACTGAATAATTTTGGTGGGTAAAACAAGACTGATCGCTCGATTCTCCCATAATAGAGTCGGTGTACACTACATGTGATCACAGAACACTAATTTGATTTTCTCCTGCAGTCAACGGTCACTGATCAAATTTCCAAGAAAGTTTCAATCAGGGAAAAGTTGGTGTCTCCTATAAATGACCTTTCAGTGTATAATATTGATGGATAAAACAAAATTGAACACAAGACCTTCACAGACTTCTACACATCATAGGGGAGATCTCATGACACCTTCTCTCCATCTACCTGATAATCCTGAGGAACATTGGGATCTTCCTGTTTACAGTCCTGTGGAAGAAGAGGACGGGGACATCTCTCTGGTGTTATCTTCTCTCTGGATAGAGCTGGAGGAAACACATACAGGGACTGAATTCATTCTTTACATACAGATAATTATAGGAAGTGTGTATTTAGTCCTGTCTATTACCTGGTGATGTGAGGGGCTGGGGAACCTCCATCATGACGTCCTTGTACAGATCTTTGTGTCCTTCTAAATACTCCCACTCCTCCATGGAGAAATAGACGGTGACATCCTGACACCTTATAGGAACCTGACACATACAATGACACCGTCACCCCCCGATCCCTTCATAGTGTTACTGTATAATGTCCCAGCATTCCCAGCAGTGTCACCTCCCAGTCAGCAGCTCAATCATCTTGTAGGTGAGTTCTAGGATCTTCTGCTCATTGATGTCCTCATGTATCAGGGGGTGAGGTGGAGGACCCGTGATTGGTCTCAGGGGTCTTCCCCATCCCTCAGACACAGTGGCCTGACAGCGCTCCCTAGAGGTCTTCTTCACTACTGTATATTCCTGGTTATGGAGAGACACATTAATAAATCTCACTACAGACATTTCCAGAGTCCTCACCTCTCCAGTTCTGTCCATCTGTTATTCCCATAGATAAGAATGATGTAATGTGACGTCATCAGAATCTCTCACCTCTCCAGTAAGCCGGAAGAGGATCTCTAGGGTGAGGTGTAATATCCTCTCCGCCATCTTGTCCCTGTCCCTCTCCATCCTTGTAGGGTCACTCAGGAGAATTCTCTTATATAGAAGATCTCCACTGAGAGGATCCGATATTGCAGGGACCTGAATGGGGAGATGACGATGTCACATCATAAAGATCCCATGCAAGAAAGGTAAATGCTAGACTGTATGGGCTCCTGCCCGGTGTGACGTCATTTCGGTCACGTGTTTTGGGCGTGTACTGAGGAGGCGTGTTCTAGTTTAGCAAGGCACGAAGCAGCAAGCCAGGACGCCATTACACGCCGTGGCTCATAGAGGTTAGTAGGTGCTACCCTGTGGTGGCATTTTGGGGGTGAGGGTTCCGGGGGGACCCGAAATTTAGGGTTCAGGGTTTGTATTAGAGTATGTTTTAGCGTGCGACCCTCCTGTGGTGGAAGTTGGGGGTAATGAAGTAGCACGCCAGTACCAGAGGGCTTTGGGGGGACCTCGGTGGTGGGACTTGGGGTGGCTTGCATGTGGTTGGGAACCTGCTGCTGGGGGGACCCCTCAGGTGGGTGACCTGAGTGGGGGGGGGGTAACCTGCTGCTGGCTGTGGTAGGATTTGAGGGTGATCTGCTGCTATGGGTGTGGACCCCTTTTAATGGGGGGTGACCTACTTGTGGTGGGATTTGGGGTGCGACCTGCATTAGGCTATTTGTGGGAGTCCTGTGGTGGGTTTTGGGGTGGTATTTTGGTGGGCCACCTGCTGCTGACTATTGGTGTAACCTCTGTAGTGTGATCTGCTTATGGGGGATGCCTTTTAGTGGTGGGTGACCTGCTGCTGGTTATTGGGGGACACCTGTGATGGGAATTGTGGGTGACCTGCTTGTGGTGGGGTTTGGGGGGGCCACCTGCTGCTGGTTATTGGGGGACCCCTGTGGTGGGATTTGTGGGTGACCTGCTTGTGGGATTTGGGGGTGACCTGCTCAGGTGGGACCCCTTTTAGTGGTGGGCGACCTGCTGCTGGTTATTGGCGGGACCCCTGTGGTGTGATTTGTGGGTGACCTGCTTGTGGGATTTGGGGGTGACCTGCTCAGGTGGGACCCCTTTTAGTGGTGGGCGACCTGCTGCTGGTTATTGGCGGGACCCCTGTGCTGGGATTTGTGGGTGACCTGCTTATGGGATTTGGGGGTGACCTGCTCACGGGGGACGCCTTTTAGTGTGTGGTGACCTGCTGCTGGTTATTGGGGGACACCTGTGGTGGGAGTTGTGGGTGACCTGCTTGTGGTGGGGTTTGGGGGGCCACCGGCTGCTGGTTATTGGGGGACACCTGTGATGGAAATTGTGGGTGACCTGCTTGTGGTGGGGTTTGAGGGGGGCAACCTGCTGCTGGTTATTGGGGGACCCCTGTGGTGGGATTTGTGGGTGACCTGCTTGTGGGATTTGGGGGTGACCTGCTCAGGTGGGACCCCTTTTAGTGGTGGGCGACCAGCTGCTGGTTATTGGCGGGACCCCTGTGGTGTGATTTGTGGGTGACCTGCTTATGGGATTTGGGGTGACCTGCTCACGGGGGACGCCTTTTAGTGTGTGGCGACCTGCTGCTGGTTATTGGGGGACACCTGTGGTGGGAGTTGTGGGTGACCTGCTTGTGGTGGGGTTTAGGGGGCCACCTGCTGTTGGTTATTGGAGGACCCCTGTGGTGGGATTTGTGGGTGACCTGCTTGTGGGATTTGGGGGTGACCTGCTCACGGGGGACGTCTTTTAGTGTGTGGCGACCTGCTGCTGGTTATTGGGGGACACCTGTGGTGGAGTTTGGGGGGCCACCTGCTGTTGGCTATTGGTAGGACCTCTGTGGTGTGATTTGTGACCTCTCACGGGGGACATTTTTTAAAGGGGGGCGACATGCTTGTGGTGGGGTTTGGGGGGCGATCTGGCTATTAAGGTACCCCTGTGGTGGGATTTGTGGGTGACCTGCTCAGGTGGGACCCCTTTTAGGGGTGGGCGACCTGCTGCTGGTTATTGGCGGGACCCCTGTGGTGTGATTTGTGGGTGACCTGCTTGTGGGATTTGGGGGTGACCTGCTTATGGTGTGGACCCCTTTTAGTGTGTGGCGACCTGCTGCTGGTTATTGGGGGACACCTGTGATGGGAATTGTGGGTGACCTGCTTGTGGTGGGGCTTGGGGGGCCACCTGCTGTTGGCTATTGGTAGGACCTCTGTGGTGTGATTTGTGTGTGACCTGCTCACGGGGGACCTTTTTTAGTGGGGGCGACATGCTTGTAGTGGGGTTTGGGGCGATATGGGTATTAAGGGACCCCTGTGGTGGGATTTGTGGGTGACCTGCTCAGGTGGGACCCATTTTAGTGGTGGGTGACCTGCTGCTGGTTATGGGCGATCTGGGTATTAAGCGACCCCTGTTGTGGGATTAGTGGGTGACCTTCTTATGGTGTGGACCCCTTTTAGTGTGGGGGGACCTGTGATGGGAATTGTGGGTGACCTGCTTGTGGTGGGGTTTTGGGGGGCCACCTGCTGTTGGCTATTGGTAGGACCTCTGTGGTGTGATTTGTGACCTGCTCATGGGGGACCTTTTTTTAGTGGGGGGCGATATGCTTGTGGTAGGGTTTGTGGGGCGATCTGGCTATTAAAGGACCCATGTGGTGGGATTTGTGGGTGACCTGCTCAGGTGGGACCCCTTTTAGTGGTGGGCGACCTGCTGCTGGTTATTGGCGGGACACCTGTGGTGGGATTTGTGGGTGACCTGCTCAGGTGGGACCCCTTTTAGTGGTGGGTGACCTGCTTGTGGTGTGTTTTTGGGGCGCAACCTGCTGTTGGCTATTGGGGGAACCCGTTGTAGGATTTGAGGGTGACCTGTTGTGTGTGGGTGGGTACCCCTTTTAATGGCTATTGGGGGGACCCCTGTGGTGTGATTTGTGGGTGAACTGCTCAGGTGGGACCCCTTTTAGTGGTGGGTGACCTGCTTGTGGTTGGTTTTTGGGGCGCAACCTGCTGCTGGCTATTGGGGGACCCCTGTGGTAGGATTTGAGGGCGACCTGCTTGTGGAGTGTGAGGGTGATCTGCTGCAGGCTTTTGGGAGGGGGGGGGGGAGGTTGGGGAACCCTGTGGTGGGGTGTTTTTGGTGACCTGCTCAGGTTGGACCCCTTTTAGTGGGGGGTGACCTGCTTGTGGGGTTTGGAGGGGTGACCTGCTGCTGGCTATTTGGGGTACCCCTGTGGTAGGGTTTGAGTGACCTGCTGCTTATGGGTTGGGACCCCTTTTAATGGGGGGGCACCTTCTGCTGGCTATTGGGGGGACCCATGTGGTAGGGTTTGATCGTCGCCTTCTGCTTATGGGTGGGGACCCCTTTTAATGGTGGGTGACCTGCTTTTGGTTTCTGGGGGGCATCTGCTGCTGGTTAATGGGGGGGACCACTCTGGTAGGATTTGAGGGCAACCTGCTTGGGTTTGAGGGTGACCTGCTGCAGGCTTTTGGGAGGGGGGGAGGTTGGGTAACCCTGTGGTGGGTTTTTTTGGTGATCTGCTCAGGTGGAACCCCTTTTTGTGGGGGCGACCTGCTTGTGGTGTTTGGAGGGGGACCAGCTGCTGGTTATTGGGGGGACCCCTGTGGTAGGATTTGAGGGCAACCTGCTTGTGGGGTTTGTGGTGGATGACCTGCTGCTGGCTATTAGGGGTGGGGGGAACCCTGTGGTGGGGTTTGGGAGGTTACCTGCTTGTGGTGGGATTTGGGTGGGCCACCTGCTGCTGGCTATTGAGGGGACCCTTTTTAGTAGGGGGTGACCTGCTGCTGGTTATTGTGGTGACCCCTGTGGTGTGATTTGAGGGTGACCTGCTTGTGGCTTTCGGGGTGAACTGCTGCTCATGGCGTTGACCCCTTTTAGTGTGTGGCAACCTTCTGCTGGCTATTGGACCACTGTGGTGGGATTTCAGGGGGACCTGGTGTTGGCTGCAGGGGCATCACATTGTTTTTAGGATTTTGGGGGGTGACATGGTGCTGGCTAAGGGGAACCACTGTGGGGTTGGGGGTTTGACCTTGTGTTGACTGCGTATGGACCACCTTGCTTGGTGTGGTTTGGGGGGTGAACCCTGTGCTGGCTGTGAGGGTACCCTATGAGGGTGGATTTTGGGGAGGGTGACCTTGTACTGGATGTTGGGGACCTCTGGTGGGTTATGAGGGGTTACTATCTTCCCAAGGAGCACTTGTGTGGTGGGCATGTTGAATGATGGTGGACTTTTGATTTGGGAGGGGGGTTTAATGCTGATAACTGCTTTCTTGGTACCCCTAAACTTCACCCATACATTCGATGTCTGTAAACTTGTTTGTCAAATGTGGGTGGAGGTGTGGTACCAATTCAGAATATGATACATTTTTAAAAAGACCAAAATTTGTAAGCTGCAGCATTGTTGTAAGATACAGTATTTTTTTCATGTGTAAATGGGGAATTTCTTACAGCAGTTCTGCTTTTTACACATGACATCTGTGGAAGGTCCATTTCTAGTTGAATTTCATTAAAATTACTTTTTCATGCTCTTTATTACACTTTGAGATTCCACTCAAGCCTTGCACTACTTCACTCACTGCTGAAGCATCAGAATTTTTTTACATTGCTATGCAGATCTCCCCATATAAAGGTCTGCAGCTATGACAACTAGAAGGTTACCATACATTGGACAGTGGTAGTCAGTACTATGTTCTTCATGGGTCTTTCAGCTTTCTAGACTTAGAATTTCTTAATTGTTTATTTGAAACAAAACAACGTATGTTGGAGTACAAGCTGAGTTTTTCAGCAAATTTTTATTTTTTGCATGAAAGTGCCCCTCTCGGCTTAGATTCGAGTCACCCCCACCATTCTGTTTTCCCCTCTCCCCTGATCTGTCTCTCTTCCCTGTTTTTTTTTTTACCTCATCCTTCACAGCAGCGGCAGAGCAGTGCATCTATTGAGTCCCGGAGGTAGCTGCGTGCCAGTGACATATGGAGCAAGCAGTAGCCGTACGTCAGGTAGAGGTTGCGGGCGGACTGGGTTTTCAGTGCTGCACGCTTCAGTGTGTGCAGCGAAAATACATGCCTCCCTCAACCTCCACTTACTGGATGGCTAACGCTTGCCTACACGACTGCTACTGCTGCTTCATATGTTACTGGCATGCCCACACCTCCGGGACGTCATACATGACAGGATGGCGCTGCTGTGAAGAAGTGGGTGAGAAGCACCCCCTTGGGAGACTCGTGGACCTATGGGGAGAGAGTAGACTTGCGGACCCAGTAGCTGCTGTATCCCCGCCGGCGTATACTTGTGTCAATAAGTGTTCCTGTTTTTTGAGGTACAATTAGGTATCTTGGCTAATACTAGAGTATATACTGTGTGTGGATATATAGCTCTGGGAAAAATTAAGACATCACTGCACAGTTTTTTAAAAATCAGTTTCTCTACATGTCTGACAGCCATTCCATTCCAGTGTCAGTTGAATTACAACCAGAATACACCTCATTCTACTAAATGTGCTTCTGATTAGGTGATCTCCTGAAACAAATCTTATTTCTTTATCGCTTCATTGGGGGACACAGTTACTATGGGTGTATGATGCTGTCACTAGGAGGCTGACACTATGCAAATAAGGCAAAAGCTGACTCCTCACCAGCAGTATACACCCACCGACAGGCACAAAGCAACTCAGTTTTTTGATTAGTGTCTGTAGGAGGCGGACCTGGATCTAACACCAGATCCGCAGTCTTTTTTTCCCCTCACAGGTTTTGTGTTGTGTTAACGTTTTCCAGGCTGGCGTCGGTGGTGATGATCTGCCACCGGAGAGGTAGGAATGATCTTCCGTGCAGGATGGAGGAGGTCAGCGTCCAACAAGTGAGGGACTGTTTCACTTTGGGCGGAAGGGACACTGGGCGGTCTAGGGACACTGGCTTCTTGTCCCATGACGACAAGAGGGCAAGCTGGAGGGGACGTGTGTGCAACTACGCGTATGGTACTGCCTCCATGGAGGTGACCATCTTCCCCAGGACTCTGAGGCCGAAACGTAGGGGAAGAGGGGCTGGTCGCTTTAGGGCTTTGATCCCCTGTCTGAGAGAGTAGTAGTTCTCCATGGGGGAAGACTTGAGTCCGAATGGTGTCGAGTACCATGCCCAGAAAGAGAAGGCATTGGGTTGGTATCAGGGTCGATTTCTCCCGGTTGATGAGCCACCCGAGGCAGGATAAGGTGCTCAGGGTGATCTGGAGGCTTTGGTTGCAGTCCTGGCGTGACGGACCTTTGACTAGGAGATCGTCGAGGTAGGGGATTAGAGGATCCCCTTGGATCGAAGGATGGCCATAACCGCTGCCATGACCTTTGTGAAGACTCTGGGGGCGGAGGCCAGGCCGAACGAGAGAGCTGTGAACTGGTAATGGTGTTCCTGCACCGCAAAGCGGAGGTACTTTTGGTGTTTGATGCAGACAGGAATATGTAGGTAAGCATCCTGTATGTCCACGGAGCAAAGAAATTCCCCGGCTCCATGGAGGTGATTACCGAGCGCAAGGACTCCATTTTGAAGTGGCTGATCCGAAGATGGCGGTTCAGCCATTTGAGGTCTAGGATCGGGCTAAGGGAGCCGTCCTTTTTCGGGACTACGAAGAGGTTTGAGTAGAACCCGGAGAACCGTTCGTTCGTGATGGGGACGATCACTCCTGCCTCTAGCCGGGAGGCGACTGCGCAGAGAAACCCTGGGAGATGTGAGGGCTGCTTTGGTGAGAGGCGAAGAAGCATCTCTGGGCGGGAAGAAAACTCTATTTTGTATCCGGACGTGATGATCTTCCTTACCCAGGCGTCGTCGACGACTGACAGCCAGGTTTCCTTGAACAAAAGGAGTCTCCCCCCCCACCCCTGGAAGGGTTCCCAGGTGGGGTTGACCCATCATTTAGGGGGAAATCTATGATTCCTGTTACTGGTTGACTTAGGGGGGCGGCTCTTGTTTCTCCAGTGGGGGGTAGACTTGAAGGAAGGTTTCCTTCTGTCTCCATGGGAAGGAGGTCGTTCCTGTTGAGTGGAGCCGCCTGAGGCGGTGAACGGATGGAAGGGGCAAAGGGGCTGTTGTCCCTTTCTGTTGTAGGGCCGTTTTGGTCTGTATTGGGGCAGAGAGTTACCCTTGCCCTCCGTGGCGTCAGAGATGATCTGGTCCAGTTTGGACCTGAAGAGCCTAGAACCCTGGAAGAGGAGGCTAGTTAAGGACTTTTTTGAAGCTGGGTCCGCGTTCCACGCCTTTAGCCAAAGGACCCGGCGAATTGCGAGAATGTTGCGGTTTGCCCTTGCGGAGCAGGCAGCGGCATCCAAGGAGGCCTGCTTGAGCGATCTGGTCCGCTAAGTCGGAAAGTTCCTCTGTTGGGACCTCCGACGGGATGCCCCGTTTGAGAATTTTGGCCCAGGCCGATACGGGTTTTGCTACCCTGGTGGAGGCAAAGTTGGGATAGAGCGATGCGCCTGATGACTCAAAGGCAGATTTTGTCAGGGCTTCGATCTGTCTGTCCGTGGCGTCCTTGAATGCCGCAGCGTCAGGGATGGACAGGACCGTATGGGCGGACAAGCGGGAGATAGGTGGGTCCACCTTGGGGACTCGGACCATTTGGTTACCAGGTCAGAGCTGAAGGGGTATAGGACGTCTAGCCGTCTCCTTCCCGGGAAACGCTTTCTGGGGTTTTCCCAGTATCGGGCTGTAGTAGCCTCGAACTCCTTGTGATTGGGGAAGACCCTTGAGGGTCGTTTGACCCTTTTGAATGTGAAGGAGTTGTCCTGGGCGACTGCCTCGTCCTCTTTAATTTCGAGGGTCTGTACGATAGCCGAGATGAGGCTATCAACCATGTCCTGTGTCCCTGAGCAATGATCGTCCTCGGAGTCAGACCCTGACTGGGACGGTACATCCGACCCGATGTCCGCCTCCGGGGAGGGGGAACGGGTAGACCAGGGCAGACTGGGAGTCGCCGATGGTCCCGGTGAGCTGGACGGGGAACTAAAACAAGTACGCTTTCTCGTTCTGTGCTTTGCTCTGCCTCTGTGAGGGTCGTGGTCGGGTGCAGGCGAATCGCCGCGGGTGGCGTTCGTAGCACTGGTGGCGGCAGTTAGCTGTGGCATACGCTCCAGGACCTGTACGAGGGACTGCAATATTTTTGTCAAGTCAGAGACGGACTGAGACATAGTGACGGCCCACTCCGGAGGGGTGGGGGCGTTCTCCCCGGCATTGGTGGTTTCCTGATGGGCAGACATGGTGGTGGGGACGCAGGACGAACAGAGGGGGGGACGCTTGGCCTGAAGCCCACTTTTTCTTACAAAGGGCACAAGCGTAGTGGACCACCGTGGGGAACTCTGCGGGTGCAGCGGGGTTGGGCATAGGTAGGGTCTGGGAAACGGTGTGCTGTTGCTGCGAGGACACGGCTGCTGAGCGAGTACGGCCTTGCGCGGTGGGCTATGCAGCTAAGTGGAGTGGGGCTATGTGGGGTTTTGGTAGGGTCTGTGGGGTGTTGAGCCTACCAGTGCCCCTGCTTATCGGTACCCAGTGATCGGCGGTGGCAGCTGCGGTATGGCGTGCAGTAGCTGTGTCCCCCTGAGGCGGGCAGGCGAAGCCGGGGATGGATCCTCCTGTGTGCTGGCGCTGTGAGACACGTGCAGGGTCTGGGGAGGCTTGTGCGTCGTCCACGCGCTGATGCAGGAAGCTGTGGGTGGCGCTTGTGTGTCGACGATCGCGCCGGAAGGAGGTGTGTCTGGCCGGAGTTTTGTTCCCTGGCTGGCTCGCCTCGTGGGCAATGTGCGGCCTTCCGGCAGGGTGGAGCCGAGGCTAGCGCAGGCAGGGTGCGCGTCCCGGCGCTTGTGACGCGACGCTGTGAGACATTTGCAGGGTCTGGGGAGGCTTATGCGTCGTCCACACGCTGATGCACGAAGCGGTGGGCTGCGCTTGTGTGTCGACGATAGCGCCGGAAGATGTGTCCGGCCGGAGTTTGGGGGGCGGGGAACGCTTTGTTCCCTGGTACGGATTTAGGGGAGGGTGCTGTGTCCCCCAATGAAGACTCCAAGTAAGTACCAAAAATCCTTCTTTCTATCACTCAGCAACCGCAGGATGACATCAAGTGACCTACAAAATGAATGGCAGCTGGGTGAAATGCACGGCAAGAACTGTTCGTAACAGGCTCCTAGAGGCAGGGCTCATGTCATGTAAAGCTAGAAAAAAGCCTTTCATCAATGAGAAGCCAAGGAGAGCCAGGCTGAAGTTTGCCAAAGACTATAAGGATTGGACCATAGAGGACTGGAGTAAGATAATCTTCTAAGTCTTAACTTTCAGCTTTGCCCATCACATGGTCGTCTAATGGTTAGACCTGGAGAGGCATACAAGCCACAGTGTCTTGCACCCATTGTGAAATTTGGTGGATTGGTGGTGATCTGGGGATGCTTCAGCAAGGCTGGAATTGCGCAGGTTAATCTGCGAATGACGTATGGATCAAGCCGCATACAAGGTTATCCTAGAAAAACAGTGGATTCCTTCTGCTCAGGCAATGTTCCCCAACTCTGAGGACTGGTTCCTCCAGCAGGACAATGCGCCATGCCACACAGCTAGGTCAATCAATGTGTGGATGAAGGACCACCACAACAAATCTGTCAAGGCCTGCCCAATCTCCAGACCTGAACCCATTGAAAGGCTCTGGAATGTAATCAAGAGGAAGATGGAGAGTCACCAGCCATCAAACAAAGAACGGCTTACATATTTGTGACAGGAGAGTAATAAGTTTATTTAAAAGCGGTGTGACAGACTGGTGGAAAGCATGCCAAGACGCATGAAAAAAGAATTATTCTTACCGTTAATTCGGTTTCTAGTAGCATTCCACGACAGCATAGGAGGAGGATGTCTCCTTTCCCTATTGGGGGACAGGAACACAGAGAGGTTAAAAACCCCTCCCACCTCCCATTCGTCAGTGTTTTACCACCACATTTAGGAACGGTTACCTTTAGTACTCTTAGATTTTAATCCAAGAATTTCGGGAGGGAATTGGTGCTGTCGTGGAATGCTACTAGAAACCGAATTAACGGTAAGAATAATTCTTTTTCTCCAGTAGCCTTCCACGACAGCATAGGAGGTATACCAACCAATTCAATTTTAAGGGGGGGTTATGGCCTGGAGGACTTTCCGGCCAAAGACTAAATCTCGATTGGCCCAGAAGTCCAATCTGTAGTGTTTCGTGAAGGTATGCAGGGAAGACCAAGTTGCAGCCCTGCAAATCTGCTCGGACGAAGCTCCAGCTCTTTCAGCCCAGGAAGCTGCCATGGACCGGGTTGAGTGGGCCTTTAGGGCCGCTGGCGGATCTAAATTCTGGACTAGGTATGCCTCTGTTATGGCTTTCCTTATCCAGGCGGCAATCGTGTTTTTCGCCACTTTTTTACCTCTATTTTTACCGTATAAGTGTACAAAGAGGTTCTGGTCAACTCTAAAGGATGATGCAAGTTCTAAGTAATGAAGAATGATTCTTCTGACATCCAGCGTGTGGAACTTTTGTTCTCTAGGGTTCGCTGGGTTCTGACAGAATGAAGGCAAAATTATGTCTTGCGAGCGATGAAAGTCTGATACCACTTTGGGTAGAAATTATGGATCAGGGTGAAATGTAATAGAGTCTTCTTTTATAGACAGATAGGGTTCTCTAATTGAGAGAGCCTGTAACTCCCCTACCCTTCTGGCTGTAGAAATGGCAATTAGAAAGGCAGTTTTACATGAAAGTAGGTAGGGGGAACATGAGGTTAGAGGTTCAAAGGGAGGTCCTGTGAGTCCTTTGAGCACTATGTTTAGGTCCCAAGGTGGAACAATGGACTGTTTCTTAGGGTGCAATCTGAGAGCCGAGATCATGAATCTTTTAATCCATTTATGGTATGCTAAGTCCTGGTCAAATACCGAACTTAGCGCGGACACCTGGACTTTTAACGTGTTTGGCTTGAGACCTAGGTCCAAGCCTTTTTGTAAAAAATCCAAAATCTTAGAAATGTTGGGACGAAGCGGGTCTGGCGTATCAGGATAATACCAGGAGGAAAACTTTTTCCATATTTTACTGTAAATAGCATTAGTTACTGGTTTCCTGGATTTTTGTAAATTAACGATTACTTGATCCGAAAGACCCTTTGTTCTGAGGACCTGGGCTTCAACAACCAAGCTGCTAGATTGAGCCTTCGAGGATCTGGATGATGATGACCCTGTTGGAGGAGATCGCTTTCCGGTTGTAGAAAAATTGGTCCTTCCACCCGAAGTTGTAGTAGGAGGTGGAACCAACTTCTTTTTGGCCACATCGTAGCCACTAAAATGACCAGAATTTGATCGTCCAGAATTTTCCGCAGAGTTCTTGCTAGTAGAGGTATCGGAGGAAACACATAGGCCAGCCGAAATTTCCAGGGATGATTAAAGGCATCCACTCCTTGACACCCATCCCTGGATTTAGGGAAAAAAATGTTTTGACCTGGGCATTTTGGCCCGAAGCCATCAGGTCTAACTCGGGAAGACCCCACATTTCTGTGAGTGAGGTGAAGATTTTCCTCTTCAGACTCCATTCCCCTGGCTGTATGTCTTGGCGGCTCAGAAGGTCTGCCTGGAAATTTTCTGAACCCTTTAAATGTATCGCTGATAGTGAAAGAAGATGGGATTCTGCCCAGTTGAGGATAAGGTTCGAAACGGTCCTCAGACAGTTGAATTTGGGGCTTCCTTGGTGTTTGAGGTGAGCCACCGTAGTCATGTTGTCCGAGAGGACTTTGACATGATGTCCCGAAATTAGAGAACCTGCTGCCTGGAAGGCTTTGTATACTGCCTTTAGTTCCCTGTAGTTGGAGGATCTGAGGCTGTCTTGCTGACTCCATAGACCCTGGAAGGGAATTTGTAGAATTACAGCGCCCCATCCTCTCGAGCTTGCGTCTGTAGTTACTGTTAACAATGGAGTCTGAATCCAGTCTATCCCTTTGCGCAGGTTTGATGGATTTGTCCACCAGACTAGGGAGGCATTGACATTCCCTGGTGTCAGAATTTTCTTGTTCAACAAAGCTGTGTTTCCATTCCAATTCTTTAGAATGTGCGCCTGTAGAATTCTGGAGTGGGCTTGGGCCCATGCCACCGATTGTATGCAGGCCGTCATGGAACCCAACAGGGACATGGCTGTTCGCAGCGTAGGGGTTCTCTGCTTCCTGAAGGACAAGGCTTTGGTTATCAGGATTTGACAGTGGTCGTCCGGCAGACAAGATCTTTGATTCTCTGAGTCTAAAAGAATTCCAAGAAATCTTATCAATTTTGAGGGTTGGAGCTGAGACTTCTTTAAGTTCACGATCCACCCTAAGTTCTGCAGGATGTGTAAAGTTTTGGCTACCCGTAAATCGAGGGTCTCGGCTGAGGGACCGATGATTAACAGGTCGTCCAGATAAGGGACTATAGCTACATCCTGCTCCCGGATATGCGCCACTGCTTCCGATATAATTCTTGAAAATACTCTTGGAGCTGAAGAGATCCCGAAGGGAAGCACAGTGAATTGATAATGTACTGTTTCGAGACCTAGCTGGACTGCAAATCTCAGATACTTCTGATGAAGAGGGTGTATCGGGATGTGGAAATAGGCGTCTTTGAGATCTATGGTTGCCATTAACGAGTGAGGAGTTATCAGGGGAATTGCTGATTTTACGGATTCCATCTTGAACCTCTGATAGGTTACTGATTGGTTGAGGGTTTTCAGGTTTATTATAACCCTTGCCTTCCCTGATGGTTTCTTCACCATGAAGATACGGGAGTAAGGGCCTTTTCCTCGTTCGTTCGACGGAACTGGTGAAATTGCACGGAGGCTATCAATCGTCGCAACTCCGTAGCAACTAGGGTTTGATTCTCCTGCGAAGGAAGGGAGGTTACTCTGAACAATGGAGGAGGGGAAGTCTCGAAATCTATCAGAAGACCTTCTTTTAATACATTTAGTACCCAGCGGCTGTTGGTAATTTTTTGCCAACTGTGCCAAAATCTCGAGAGTCTCCCCCCCACCGGCTCGGAGTCATTGTTTTTCTTGTTGTCCCTGATTGGGTACAAGGATGTTTTTAGGCTTCCCCTTGGTATGACTCCATCTTCCTGTCTTCCCCTTACCCCTATACTGAGGGGGTTGAGTCTGGAAGGGTCGAAAAACACGCTTTTTCGGAGGTCTTTGCTCTGGAAGAGCTTTCTTTCTATCAGTGGCTTTCTCCAAGATTTCGTCCAGGACCGGCCCAAAAACGTAGTCCCCCTTGAAGGGGATGGAGCACAGTTTTATTTTGGAGGTGACATCTCCACTCCACATTTTGAGCCAGAGCGCTCTCCGAGCTGAGTTTGTTTGGACCAAATTTCTTGCCGCAATACGAATGGACTCCATTGAGGAATCAGCTAGGAACCCCGCTGCCTTATGGAGAATAGGCAGGGAGTCTAATACAGGTCCTTCTCAAAAAATTAGCATATAGTGCTAAATTTCATTATTTTCCATAATGTAATGATTACAATTAAACTTTCATATATTTTAGATTCATTACACACCAACTGAAATTTGTCAGGTCTTTTATTGTTTTAATACTGATGATTTTGGCATACAACTCCTGATAACCCAAAAAAACTGTCTCAAAAAATTAACATATTTCAACCATCCAATAAAATAAAAGTGTTTTTTAAAAACAAACAAAAAAACCATCAAATAATAAAGTTCAGTTATGCACTCAATACTTGGTCGGGAATCCTTTTGCAGAAATGACTGCTTCAATGCGGCGTGGCATGGAGGCAATCAGCCTGTGACACTGCTGAGGTGTTATGGAGGCCCAGGATGCTTAGATAGCGGCCTTCTGCTTATCCAGAGTGTTGGGTCTTGCGTCTCTCAACCTTCTCTTCACAATATCCCACAGATTCTCTATGGGGTTCAGGTCAGGAGAGTTGGCAGGCCAATTGAGCACAGTAATACCATGGTCAGTAAACCATTTACCAGTGGTTTTGGCACTGTGAGCAGGTGCCAGGTCGTGCTGAAAAATGAAATCTTCATCTCCATAAAGCATTTCAGCCGATGGAAGCATGAAGTGCTCCAAAATCTCCTGATAGCTAGCTGCATTGACCCTGCCCTTGATGAAACACAGTGGACCAACACCAGCAGCTGACATGGCACCCCACACCATCACTGACTGTGGGTACTTGACACTGGACTTCAGGCATTTTGGCATTTCCTTCTCCCCAGTCTTCCTCCAGACTCTGGCACCTTGATTTCCGAATTACATGCAAAATTTGCTTTCATCAGAAAAAAGTACTTGGGACCACTTAGCAACAGTCCAGTGCTGCTTCTCTGTAGCCCAGGTCAGGCGCTTCTGCCGCTGTTTATGGTTCAAAAGTGGCTTTACCTGGGGAATGCGGCACCTGTAGCCCATTTCCTGCACACGCCTGTGCACGGTGGCTCTGGATGTTTCTACACCAGACTCAGTCCACTGCTTCCTCAGGTCCCCCAAGGTCTGGAATCGGTCCTTCTCCACAATCTTCCTCAGGGTCCGGTCACCTCTTCTCGTTGTACAGCGTTTTCTGCCACATTGTTTCCTTCCAACAGACTTCCCATTGAGGTGCCTTGATACAGCACTCTGGGAACAGCCTATTTGTTGAGAAATTTCTTTCTGGGTCTTACCCTCTTGCTTGAGGGTGTCAATGATGGCCTTCTTGACATCAGTCAGGTCGCTAGTCTTACCCATGATGGGGGTTTTGAGTAATGAACCAGGCAGGGAGTTTTTAAAAGCCTCAGGAATCTTTTGCATGTGTTTAGAGTTAATTAGTTGATTCAGAAGATTAGGGTAATAGGTTGTTTAGAGAACCTTTTCTTGATATGCTAATTTTTTGAGACAGGTTTTTTGGGTTATCAGGAGTTGTATGCCAAAATCATCAGTATTAAAACAATAAAAGACCTGACAAATTTCAGTTGGTGTGTAATGAATCTAAAATATATGAAAGTTTAATTGTAATCATTACATTATGGAAAATAATGAAATTTAGCACCATATGTTAATTTTTTGAGAAGGACCTGTATATCAGCTCGCGGAGTACCCTGGGAAACGTGGTTTTCCATTTCCTGGAGCCAGCGATGGAGAGATCTGGCAACGTAGGTGGACGCTATATTACATTTCAGGGATGAAGTGGAGGTGTCCCAAGATTTTTTGAGGAGACTTTCAATCTTCCTATCCATGGGGTCCTTTAACTGAGACGAATCCTCAAAAGGAAGTACCGTCTTTTTTGCCACTCTTGCCACTTGGGAATCCACCTTGGGAATATCCCACTTGATTAAATTTTTATCAAGTGGAAAACGATTTTTCAATTCTGCAGGGGTCGTGAGACGTTTTTCCGGAAGGTCCCACTCCCGCTCTATCATGTCCGATATGCTTTTATGCACTGGAAAACCTACCGACCTCTCCACATGAGACCCGCCAAAGAATTCATCCTGTATTGAATGAGAAACTGGTTGGTCTTCTAACCCCATGGTACTCCGCACAGCATTTACGAGCTCTTCAGTATATTCGGAGGAAAACAGAAATTTCCTGATTTCCGCCACATTATGTAGTAAGGGATTCTCCCATTTAGATGAGGATGATCCTTGTGAAAAGTCAGAATCTGAATCTGAAACCTCTGGCTGGAATTTCCTCTTTTTTGAGGGAGGCGGACCAGGTGAGGGTGGATTAGGCGGTGGAGATGTTAATGCGGCTATGGAGGTTTGAACCTCCTGTTTAATTAGGACACGCATTTCCTCTAATAGCGAGGGGTGCTCTGCTCTGACCACCTTGTCAGTACATTTTTGGCAGAGCTTTTTATCCCAATTCGGTGGTAATTTTAGTGAACACATAATGCATTTATTTCTTTTTACTGAGGCTCTCTGGACGGAACCTTCTCCCTAAAATTAGAGGGAGAGGGGTATATTTTACAAAAGTACCAGGAGCCTCTTAAAGGGGGACCCATCCCAAAACCTACAGTAGCTGGGGGAGCGCTGGGCTCTGCAGCTGCAGGGCTGGACGTCTCCATAGCGGGTTTCAGCCGAAAGGGCGCTTACTTGCAGACGTCTTCTGGCAGCTTTATATACGACTGTATAGCGGCTGCCCAGCGCTTCAATATCCCCCTCCCCCTCTGGTCCCAGCACAGGCCAATGGAGTGAGTGCCTGCGTTTGCTCGGAAATCACCAGGGCTTCCATGTGGAGTGTATGACCCGGAAGTGTCCAGGAGCCTCTGCCTCCACTTCCGGGTCAGGCGACGCGCAAGGAGGGGGAGACGCCGGAGGGCTGCGGGAGGCCTCCGGCGGGGGGAGCCGGCACGCTTTACCCCCTGAGAGGGCGCAGGGAAGCCGGCTCAAAGTGGTCCCGAATCCAGGAGACGGGAGCAGGACCGGAGGAGGGAGGCGCGAGGCCCCAACCACCGCTGCCCGGCAAGAGGGTGAAGATTCCCTGCTCCTAAGGTACTGCTGCAAAAAAGCCGGCCACGCAGCATACGATGATCTCTCCGTGCCCCAAGGGGGACAGGAATACACTGACGAATGGGAGGTGGGAGGGGTTTTTAACCTCTCTGTGTTCCTGTCCCCCAATAGGGAAAGGAGACATCCTCCTCCTATGCTGTCGTGGAAGGCTACTGGAGAAAGCTGGGATTAACAATCATGGTTGTTACACTAAATAATGATTTGTTAACTGGTCATGAGTTAAAACATTAGTATTGTTGTTTATAAATGATTATGAACTTTGTTTATTTGCATTTGAGTTCATCTATAGTTTCAACTATTTCTATTCTGAAAATGAAATATTTATTGCTTTGAAATTCCGAGCAAGACACGTCAGTAGTTTATCGACTAAAAGAGCAATTTACATTTTACTCAAATATGCCTATAAATAGAAAAATCAAACTGTAAGTTTGGCAGTGTTCTCAATTTTTGCCAGAGGTGTGTGTATATATGTATTTATGTATTTTCAGCTTGTATGTATTTAAAGGTTGTTTGCTTTCATGTCATTTACTTGAAGCTTATAAATTGCTGTATTTTTATTTTTTGTAGAATATACAATGGCAGAAATGATTTTGAATTTTGTCTTACTAGGTGAAGTACAATCTACTGTGAATTCATCGGATGTGGTATAGTATTTTTTGAGATATAACTGTGCATGTTCTCCATATTTCTATCACTCACATGTATTTTATCATATCATATCTGTTTGTTTTCTTTCCATTAGGCATTTACGTCATCAAAACAAAGCTCCCAGGTTTTTTGTTTTTTTTTTAAGATTTTGCAGTCAAATTAATAGGAAACTTTAACCCCTTACTGCCATCAGACGTACTATCCCGTCCATGGTACCTGGGCCCGTATGACCATGGACGGGATAGTACGTCTCGTGCGATCGGACAGCCGATCGCGGCCGGGTGTCAGCTGATTATCACAGCTGACACCCGGCACTATGTGTCCGGAGCGGTCACGGACCGCTCCCGGCACATTAACCCCTAGCACACCGCGATCAAACATGATCGCGGTGTACTGGGGGCACAGGGGAGGATCGCGCAGGGTGGGGGCTCCCGGCGCGCCCCCCTGAGACCCTCAGAGCAGCGCGATGTGTCGCGCTGCTCCGAGGGTCCGTCCTCCCTCCAGGTCCCCGGATCCAAGATGGCGCCGGGGTCCTGCAGAGAGGCGGCTTCCTCAGTGCCTGCTGAAAGCAGGCACTGAGAAGCCTGCAGCGATGCCAGAGCGATCGCTGGTGTGACAGAGTGCTGTGCACACTGTCACACCAGCGATCTGCTAAAATACAGTGATGTCCCACCCTGGGACAAAGTAAAAAAGTTAAAAAAAATAAAAATAAAAATTGTTTAAAAAAATCATAAAAAAAAAAAAAATATTCCCCAATAAATTCATTTTTTCCTGTAAATAAAAAAACCAAAACAATAAAAGTACACATATTTGGTATCGCCGCGTCCGTAACGACCCCCCCTATAAAACTGTCCCACTAGTTAACCCCTTTCGTGAACCCCTTAAAAAAAAAAAACGAAGCAAAAAATCAATGCTTTATCATCATACCGCCAAACAAAAAGTGGATTAACACGCGATCAAAAAGACGGATATAAATAAGCATGGTACCGCTGAAAACGTCATCTTGTCCCGCAAAAAACGAGCCGCCATACAGCATCATCAGCGAAAAAATAAAAAAGTTATAGCTCGCAGAATAAAGCGATGCAAAAATAATAATTTTTATTATATAAAATTGTTTTTATTGTATAAAAGCGCCAAAACATAAAAAAATGACAAATGAGATATCGCCGTAATCGTACTGACCCAAAGAATAAAACTGTTTCATCAATTTTACCACACGCGGAACGGTATAAACGCCTCCCCCAAAAGAAATTCATGAATTGCTGATTTTTGTTCATTCTAACCTCCCAAAAATCGAAATAAAAAGCGATCAAAAAACGTCACGTGCTTAAAAATGGTACCAATAAAAACGTCACCTCGTCCCGCAAAAAATAAGACCTCACATGACTCTGTGGGCCAAAATATGCAAAAATTATAGCTCTCAAAATGTGGTGATGCAAAAGCTATTTTTTGCAATAAAAAGCGTCTTTTAGCGTGACAGCTGCCAATCATAAAAACCCGCTATAAATAGTAAATCAAACCCCCCTTTATCACCCCCTTAGTTAGGGAAAAATAATAAAATTAAAAAAAGGTATTTATTTCCATTTTCCCATTAGGGTTAGGGTTGCGGCTAAAATTAGGGTTAGGGTTGGCGCTAAAGTTAGGATTAGGGTTAGGGTTGGGATTAGGGTTATGGGTGTGTTAGGGTTAGGTTTGTGGTTAGGGTTGGGACTAGGGTTAGGGGTGTGTTGGGTTAGGGTTGGAGTTAGAATTGGGGGGTTTCCGCTGTTTAGGCACATCAGGGGGGCTCTCCAAATGTGACATGGCGTCTGATCTCAATTCCAGCCAATTCTGTATTGAAAAAGTCAAACGGTGCTCCTTCACTTCTGAGCTCTGCCATGCGCCCAAACAGTAGTTTACCCCCGCATATGGGGTATCAGCGTACTCTGGACCCCAAGAGTTATTGTGCAATTTGTCCTATTTCTTCTGTTACCCTTGGAAAAATAAAAAACTGGGGGTAAAAATATCATTTTTTTTTTAAAAAATGATTTTTTTTTGTTTTTACAACTATACGTTATAAACTTCTGTGAAGCACTTGGGGCTTCATAGCGCTCACCACACATCTAGATAAGTTCCTTGTGTGGTCTATTTTCCAAAATGGGGTCACTTGTGGGGGGTTTCCACTGTTTAGGCGCATCAGGGGCTCTCCAAATGCGACATGACGCCCCCAGACCATTCCATCAAAGTCTGCAATCCAAAACGTCACTACTTCCCTTCCGAGCCCCAACGTGTACCCATACAGTAGTTTTCTCCCACATATTGGGTATCAGCGTACTCATGACAAATTGGACAACTTTTGGGGTCCAATTTCTCCTGTTACCCTTGTGAAAATAAAATATTGGGGGCGAAAAAAATCATTTTTGTAAAAAAAAAAAAAAAAAATTATTTTTACGGCTGTACGTTATAAACTTCTGTGAAGCACTTCGGGGTTCAAAGTGCTCACCACACATCTAGATAAGTTCCTTGTGGGGTCTATTTTCCAAAATGGGGTCACTTGTGGGGATTTCCACTGTTTAGGCGCATCAGGGGCTCTCCAAATGCGACATGACGCCCCAGACCATTCCATCAAAGTCTGCAATCCAAAACGTCACTACTTCCCTTCCGAGCCCCGACGTGCGCCCATACAGTAGTTTACTCCCACATATTGGGTATCAGCGTACTCAGGACAAATTGGACAACAACTTTTGGGGTCCAATTTCTCCTGTTACCCTTGTGAAAATAAAATATTGGGGACGAAAAAATCATTTTTGTAAAAAAAAAAAAAAAAAAGATTTTTATTTTACAGCTGTACGTTATAAACTTCTGTGAAGCATTTCGGGGTTCAAAGTGCTCACCACACATCTAGATAAGTTCCTTGAGGGGTCTAGTTTCCAAAATGGTGTCATTTGTTGGGGGTTTCCACTGTTTAGGCAGATCAGGAGCTCTCCAAACACAACATGGCATCCAGCCAATTCTGTGTTGAAAAAGTCGAACGGCGCTCCTTCCCTTCCAAACTCTGCCATGCACCTAAACAGTGGTTTACCCCCACATATGGGGTATCAGCGTACTCAGGACAAATTGCACAATAACTTTTGGAGTCTTGTTACCCTTGGGAAAATAAAAATTGGGGTGAAAAGATCATTTTTGTGGAAAAAATATGATTTTTTTAATTTTACGGCTCTACGTTATAAACTTGTGTGAAGCACTTTGGGGTTCAAATTGCTCACCAAAGATCTAGATAAGTTCCTTAGGGGGTCTAGTTTCCCAAATGGGGTCACTTGTGGGGGGTTTCCACTGTTTAGGCACATCAGAGGCTCTCCAAATGCAACATAGCGTCCAATCTCAATTCCAGCCAATTTTGTTTGGAAAAAGTCAAATGGTGCTCCTTCCATTCCGAGCTCTGCTGTGCGCCCAAACAGTGGTTCCCCCCCACATATGGGGTATCACCGTACTCAGGACAAATTGAACATCAACTTTTGTGGTCCAATTTCTCCTGTTACCCTTGGGAAAATAAAAAATAAGTGACTAAAAGATAATTTTTGTGGGAAAAAAATAGGATTTTTTATTTTCATGCTCGGGCATTATAAACTTGTGTGAAGCACTTGGGGTTCAAAGTGCTCACCAAAGATCTAGATAAGCTCCTTAGGGGGTCTAGTTTCCAAAATGGGGTCACTTGTGGGGGTTTCCACTGTTTAGGCACATCTGGGGCACTGCAAACGGAACATGACCCCCATCAACGTCTGCATTCCAAAACGTTACTACTTCCTTTCCAAGCCGTGTCGTGCGCCCAAACAGTTTCCCCCCCCCCACATAGGGGGTATCAGCGTACTCAGGACAAATTGGACAACAACTTTTGGGGTCCAATTTCCTTGGGAAAAATCAAAAATTTGGGACTAAAAAATCATTTTTGTGGAAAATTGTTTTTTTTATTTTTCAGACCCAGGCATTATAAACTTTTGTGAAACACTTGGGGGTTCAAAGTGCTCACAACAGATCTAGATAAGTTCCTTAGGGGGTCTAGTTTCCAAAATGGTGTCACTTGTGGGGGGTTTCCACTGTTTAGGCACATCAGGGGCACTCCAAACACGACATGGCGTCCAATCTCAATTCCAGCCAATTTTAGTTTGAAAAAGTCAAACGGCGCTCCTTCCCTTACGAGCTCTGCCGTGTGCCCAAACAGTGGTTTTCCCCCACATATGGGGTATTGGCGTACTCAGGAGAAATTGCACAACAACTTTTTCTGTCCATTTTCTCCTTTTACCCTTGTAAAAATAAAAAAAAAAGTTTGTAATAGATCATTTTTGTGGCTAAAAAGTTAAATATTAATTTTTTCCTTCCACGTTTCTTCAGCTCCTGTGAAGCACCTGAAGGGTTAATAAACTTCTTGAATGTGGTTTTGAGTACCTTGAGGGGTGCAGTTTTTAGAATGGTGTCACTTTTGGGTATTTTCTGCTATATAGACCCCTCAAAGTGACTTCAAATATGAGGTGGTCCCTAAAAAAAATGGCTTTGTAAATTTTGTTGTAAAAATGAGAAATCGCTGGTCAACTTTTAACCCTTATAATTTCCTAAGAAAAAAAAAATTTGGTTCCAAAATTGTGCTGATGTAAAGTAGACATGTGGGAAATGTTATTTCTTAACTATTTTGTGTGACATATTTCTCTGTTTTAAGGGAATAAAAATTCAAAGTTTGAAAATTGCAAAATTTTCAAAATTTTCACCATATTTGCGTTTTTTTCAAAAATAAACGCAAGGTATATCGAAGAAATTTTACCACTAACGTGAAGTACAATATGTCACGAGAAAACAAACTCAGAATCGCGAAGATCCGTTGAAGCGTTCCAGAGTTATAACCTCATAAAGAGACAGTGGTCAGAATTGTAAAAATTGGCCCGGTCATTAACGTGCAAACCACCCTTGGGGGTGAAGGGGTTAAGAGGATTTGAAGCATTATTTTCATGTGATTTAGCATTAAAATTTGCTTTTATATCACTGTATTAAAAAAAAAAAAAATTAAAATAGGTTCCAAACAGGAGGAGATCATGAATGCATGCGTCTTTATACAAATATTTTATGAGCACCATGGACCAAGTAGCGCCGCTCACGCTCAGAACCTCCAAACACAGTGTTAAACAGCTCTGGCTCACATCGCAAAATCGAACTCTCCAGCGATGCTCTAGGAGTGCTGAACGCCTGTGGAGAAAAACTCGCATACCAGAAGACTTCATCCACTTCAAATTTATGTTAAGAGCCTATAACGCTGCACTTCACCTCGCCAAACAGACCTACTTCACCACACTGATCTCCTCACTAGCCAACAACCCCAAGAAACTTTTTGACACTTTTCACTCCCTCCTCAGGCCAAAAGCACAAGCCCCTGTCACAGACATTTCTGCTGATGACCTGGCCTCACTTTCTAGAAAAAATAGATAATATCCGTCAGGAAATCTGCTCCCAACCACCAAGTGCTGTGACTCCCGTCCCTCTCGTGTGATGTAAACAGTGCCTTCCCGCCTGGCACCAATCCTGTAATAAAAACCACCGACGGGCCTGGATGGGTTGAACAGGTCAGTCACAGTTTAGTCAATTTAATAAGAGAGGCAAGTACAATTCGCAACGGACTCCTCGCTGAAGGCCCCTTCAATTATCGCTGGACGAGCAAGACGAGAGGTTACGAACCTTGGCCCCCTCTACACTACTGCTGTGACTTAATAACATCTATAACAACGTGACTAATTTTGATTTTTTTTTTTTAACATTTTAACAATAGTTACGCAGCACATCCGTGAATCTATAAGGGGGGAGGGTGGGCCAAAAGCTTCCAAGGGTCAGCCGGGAGAAAGAGGCAGTCGCAGACCCAAGGTACCTGAATTTAACCCCTGAGGATGTGGCCGGATGCCCCCCCCCTTCCTCTTCCCATTCGTCAGTTGGGCGTTCAAATTATGGCATCACGTGGGGAGTAGTGGGAAGGGGGAAATGGGCACTGCATACAGGTTCTAGCTTTTTTTTAGGGGCTCCACAGAGGCACATTCCTTATACGGTACTGTGCCTGCCATTCCCCTGGGTCACTTTCCACATTTGATCCCATCACAGAAGCCTCCAGACTCCTCTCTTCTTCCCTTCCGACTACATGCACTACCGATCCCATTCCCTCACATGTCCTCCAGTCTCTCTCCAGTTGTGACAACTCACCTAACTACAATCTTTAATCTCTCCTCTCCTCGGGCATTTTCCCATCCTTCTTCACTCTATCGTTACTCCATTACTAAAGAAACCCGCTCTCGACCCATCTTGCACAAAAAAGTACACAACAGTCTCCAATCTCGCCCTCATATATAAACTTTTGGAGCGCCTAGTCTACTTCCGCCTTACCCGTTACCTCTCCACTCCCTCCGTCCTAGACCTTTCACAGTCCAGCTTCCGGCCCCTACATTCGACAGAAACTGCACTTATCAAAGTGACCAATGACCTTCTGCCAGCAAAATGTAATGGTGACCACTTTCTGCTCATTCTTCTCGACCTTTCTGCAGTTTTTGACACTGTTGACCATCTCCTACTCTCTAGGCTCCAGTCACTAGGTATTAAGGATTCTGTTCTCTCCTGGTTCTCTTCCTATCTTTCTGACAGCTCCTTCAGTGTTTTGTTATTTGGCTCCACGTCATCTTTTCCTCTCACTGTCGGGGTACCTCAGGGATTAGTCCTTTCTCTCTCTACACGGACCCAATTGGACAGACCATCAGCAGATTTGGCTTTCAGTCCCATATTTATGCTGATGACACACAACTATACACGTCATCCCCCGACATAACCCCCGCTGTACTATAGAACGCCAGTGACTCTCTGTCCGCAGTCTCCAACATCATGTCCGCTCTCTATCTGAAACTGAACCTCTCAAAAACTGAACTTATTCTGCTCCTGCCGTCTACTAACCTTCCTAAATATGACATTTCTGTCTCTGTGGGCGGCACCATAATAACACCCTGGCCACAGGCGCGCTTGACTGGGTGTTATGTTTGACAACAATCTCTCCTTTACATCCCATACACAAACTCTTGCCGCTTACACCTAAAGAACATCTCTAGAATCTGCCCTTTTCTCAACATGGAAACAACAAAAACCCGCACTGTCGCCCTGATCCACTCCCGACTGGACTACTGCAACGCTCTATTAATTGGCCTCCCTGTTACTCGACTATCCCCTCTCCAGTACATAATGCAGCAGCGAGAGTCGTCCATGTGGCTAATCGGTACTCAGACGCGTCCGCTCTTCGCCAGTCCTTACATTGGCTGCCCATTCATTATAGGATCCAATTCAAAGTACTTGTTCTCACCCACAAAGCTCTCCACAGTGCAGCACCCCCCTACATCTCCCTCATTTCTGTCTATCGGCCTAACCGACTACTGCGCTCTGCAAATGACTTTTGACTAACCTCTGCATTAATCTGTACCTCCCGACTCCAAGACTTCTCCAGCGCTGCGCCAATCCTCTGGAATGCTCTACCCCAAGAAATTAGGACTATCCACAATTTGCATAGTTTCAGGCGGCCTATCACGTTCACTAATCAAAGTCATTTTATGTGTGTGTGGGTGTAGCCCATTCACTATCTCCATCCATCCCTCACTCAAGATGGCTGGACCATCATTGTAAATGCACCATTGTATATACACACCTGTACTTTGTATTCCCCCACCTCATTGTAGATTGTAAGCTCTCACGAGCAGGGGCGGCTTATTTTGCTTTATTTATTGTATTGTTAACGTTGTTACTTATGACTTGTGTTTTGAAACTGTTAAACTGTAAAGCACTGCGGAATATGTTGGCGCTATATAAATAAAGATTATTATTATTATTATTAAGAGTGTTTCTGCTTCTAGACTAATGATTAAGAACTCCCACACACTACAGTAGAGCTACAGACACAAAAGGCACGTGTCTACTTCATATACTACTTTCTGGATCCAAAACACTTAAAGGACTTACCAGGAACCCATACAGTCTATATCTACCATAATATATACCTGACAGGAACCCATACAGTCTATATCTACCATAATATATACCTGACAGGAGCCCATACAGTCTATATCTACAATAATATATACCTGACAGGAGCCCATACAGTCTATATCTACAGTAATATATACCTGACAGGAGCCCGAACAGTCTATATCTACAATAATATATACCTGACAGGAGCCCATACAGTCTATATCTACAGTAATATATACCTGACAGGAGCCCATACAGTCTATATCTACAGTAATATATACCTGACAGGAGCCCATACAGTCTATATCTACAGTAATATATACCTGACAGGAGCCCATACAGTCTATATCTACAGTAATATATACCTGACAGGAGCCCGTACAGTCTATATCATCAATATATATACCTGACAGGAGCCCATACAGTCTATATCTACAGTAATATATACCTGACAGGAGCCCATACAGTCTATATCTACAGTAATATATACCTGACAGGAGCCTGTACAGTCTATATCTACAGTAATAATACCTGACAGGAGCCCATACAGTCTGTATCTACAGTAATATATACCTGACAGGAGCCCATACAGTCTATATCTACAGTAATATATACCTGACAGGAGCCCATACAGTCTATATCTACAGTAATATATACCTGACAGGAGCCCGTACAGTCTATTCTAAAATTTAATATATACCTGACAGGAGCCCATACAGTCTATCTACAGTAATATATACCTGACAGGAGCCCGTACAGTCTATACAATAATATATACCTGACAGAGCCCATACAGTCTATATCTACAATAATATATACCTGACAGGAGCCCGTACAGTCTATATCTACAGTAATATATACCTGACAGGAGCCTGTATAGTCTATACAGTAATACATACCTGACAGGAGCCCATACAGTCTATATCTACAGTAATATATACCTGACAGGAGCACATACAGTCTATATCTACAGTAATATATACCTGACAGCCTGTACAGTCTATATCTACAGTAATATATACCTGACAGGAGCCCATACAGTCTATATCTACAGTCATATAACCTGACAGGAGCCATACAGTCTATATCTACAGTAATTTACCTGACAGGAGCCCATAGTCTATATCTACAGTAATATATACCTGACAGGAGCCCATACAGTCTATCTACAGTAATATATACCTGACAGGAGCCCGTACAGTCTATACAATAATATATACCTGACAGGAGCCCATACAGTCTATATCTACAATAATATATACCTGACAGGAGCCCGTACAGTCTATATCTACAGTAATATATACCTGACAGGAGCCCATACAGTCTATATCTACAGTAATATATACCTGACAGGAGCCTGTATAGTCTATACAGTAATATATACCTGACAGGAGTCCATACAGTCTATATCTACAATAATATATACCTGACAGGAGCCCGTACAGTCTATATCTACAGTAATAAATACCTGACAGGAGCCCATACAGTCTATATCTACAGTCATATATACCTGACAGAGCCCATACAGTCTATATCTACAGTAATTTACCTGACAGGAGCCCGTACAGTCTATATCTACAGTAATATATACCTGACAGGAGCCTGTATAGTCTATACAGTAATATATACCTGACAGGAGCACATACAGTCTATATCTACAGTAATATATACCTGACAGCCTGTACAGTCTATATCTACAGTAATATATACCTGACAGGAGCCCATACAGTCTATATCTACAGTCATAATATACCTGACAGGAGCCCATACAGTCTATATCTACAGTAATTTACCTGACAGGAGCCCATAGTCTATATCTACAGTAATATATACCTGACAGGAGCCAGTACAGTCTATATCTACAGTAATATATACCTGACAGGAGCCCGTACAGTCTATACAATAATATATACCTGACAGGAGCCCCATACAGTCTATATCTACAGTAATATATACCTGACAGGAGCCTGTATAGTCTATACAGTAATATATACCTGACAGGAGTCCATACAGTCTATATCTACAATAATATATACCTGACAGGAGCCCGTACAGTCTATATCTACAGTAATAATACCTGACAGGAGCCCATACAGTCTATATCTACAGTCATATATATACCTGACAGGAGCCCATACAGTCTATATCTACAGTAATTTTACCTGACAGGAGCCCGTACAGTCTATATCTACAGTAATATATACCTGACAGGAGCCCGTACAGTCTATATCTACAGTAATATATACCTGACAGGAGCCCATACAGTCTATATCTACAGTAATTTACCTGACAGGAGCCCATACAGTCTATATCTACAGTAATATATACCTGGAAGGAGCCCATACATTCTAGCATCTTCAGTAATATATACCTGACAGGAGCCCGTACAGTCTATACAATAATATATACCTGACAGGAGCCCATACAGTCTATATCTACAATAATATATACCTGACAGGAGCCCGTACAGTCTATATCTACAGTAATATATACCTGACAGGAGCCCGTACAGTCTATATCTACAGTAATATATACCTGACAGGAGCCTGTATAGTCTATACAGTAATATATACCTGACAGGAGCCCATACAGTCTATATCTACAGTAATATATACCTGACAGGAGCCCGTACAGTCTATATCTACAGTAATTTACCTGACAGCCTGTACAGTCTATATCTACAGTAATATATACCTGACAGGAGCCCATACAGTCTATATCTACAGTCATATATACCTGACAGGAGCCCGATACAGTCTATACAATAATATATACCTGACAGGAGCCCATACAGTCTATATCTACAATAATATATACCTGACAGGAGCCCGTACAGTCTATACAGTAATATATACCTGACAGGAGTCCATACAGTCTATATCTACAATAATATATACCTGACAGGAGCCCGTACAGTCTATATCTACAGTAATAAATACCTGACAGGAGCCCATACAGTCTATATCTACAGTCATATATACCTGACAGGAGCCCATACAGTCTATATCTACAGTAATTTACCTGACAGGAGCCCGTACAGTCTATAGCTACAGTAATATATACCTGACAGGAGCCCGTACAGTCTATAGCTACAGTAATATATACCTAACAGGAGCCCGTACAGTCTATATCTACAGTAATATATACCTGACAGGAGCCCATACAGTCTATATCTACAGTAATTTACCTGACAGGAGCCCATACAGTCTATATCTACAGTAATATATACCTGGAAGGAGCCCATACAGTCTAGGCTCAACCATGTAAGAAATCTCCGGAGCTGTTACCGGCGTCACATGATCACTATATCCAGTCATGGCCCCGTCCTGCCCCCGGTATAACACACAGCCCCATTATAGTCACATACAGAGATTTATTCCAGGCTCAGCACTGAGGGGGTTAATGTCCCCTGTGCCCAGTAATGGGGAATCTGCAGCATCTACCTCCACCTGCAGAGCCGCACTCCACATATATGGCTGTTCTGTGCCCAGTAATGGGGAATCTCCAGCACCTACCTCCACCTGCAGAGCCGCACACCACATATATGGCTGTTCTGTGCCCAGTAATGGGGAATCTCCAGCACCTACCTCCACCTGCAGAGCCGCACACCACATATATGGCTGTTCTGTGCCCAGTAATGGGGAATCTCCAGCACCTACCTCCACCTGCAGAGCCGCACACCACATATATGGCTGTTCTGTGCCCAGTAATGGGGAATCTCCAGCACCTACCTCCACCTGCAGAGCCGCACACCACATATATGGCTGTTCTGTGCCCAGTAATGGGGAATCTCCAGCACCTACCTCCACCTGCAGAGCCGCACACCACATATATGGCTGCTCTGTGCCCAGTAATGGGGAATCTCCAGCACCTACCTCCACCTGCAGAGCCGCACACCACATATATGGCTGTTCTGTGCCCAGTAATGGGGCATCTCCAGCACCTACCTCCACCTGCAGAGCCGCACACCACATATATGGCTGTTCTGTACCCAGTAATGGGGAATCTCCAGCACCTACCTCCACCTGCAGAGCCGCACACCACATATATGGCTGTTCTGTGCCCAGTAATGGGGAATCTCCAGCACCTACCTCCACCTGCAGAGCCGCACTCCACATATATGGCTGTTCTGTGCCCAGTAATGGGGAATCTCCAGCACCTACCTCCACCTGCAGAGCCGCACACCACATGTATGGCTGTTCTGTGCCCAGTAATGGGGAATCTCCAGCACCTACCTCCACCTGCAGAGCCGCACACCACATATATGGCTGTTCTGTACCCAGTAATGGGGAATCTCCAGCACCTACCTCCACCTGCAGAGCCGCACACCACATATATGGCTGTTCTGTCCCCAGTAATGGGGAATCTCCAGCACCTACCTCCACCTGCAGAGCCGCACACCACATATATGGCTGTTCTGTGCCCAGTAATGGGGAATCTCCAGCACCTACCTCCACCTGCAGAGCCGCACACCACATATATGGCTGCTCTGTGCCCAGTAATGGGGGATCTCCAGCACCTACCTCCACCTGCAGAGCCGCACACCACATATATGGCTGCTCTGTGCCCAGTAATGGGGAATCTCCAGCACCTACCTCCACCTGCAGAGCCGCACACCACATGTATGGCTGTTCTGTGCCCAGTAATGGGGAATCTCCAGCACCTACCTCCACCTGCAGAGCCGCACACCACATATATGGCTGTTCTGTGCGCACAGGACCTGTGATGAGGTCACAGTCATGTGATCAGTCTCACGAAGGGGCGG
This sequence comes from Oophaga sylvatica, assembly GCA_033576555.1. Classification (NCBI taxonomy): domain Eukaryota; kingdom Metazoa; phylum Chordata; class Amphibia; order Anura; family Dendrobatidae; genus Oophaga; species Oophaga sylvatica. The sequence continues at coordinate 54,659 of JARQOD010001424.1, read as the reverse complement.
AGCCAGTCTCCATTTTGCAAGAAGTGATAAACAGGGCACTCTGAGAGAAGGGTTGCGTCTAGTTCGGAGTTGATTTTGTGGTCCTCATTCCAGCAGCTCCACTCCAGCCGGCTCACTACTGAGGTGACTAGATCGGAGTGGAGATTTTGTGGTCCTCATTCCAGCAGCTCCACTGTAGCTGATTCACTGGTGAGGTGACTGGATCTTAGTGGATTTTTGAGGCCTCACTGTAGTCACAGGTTTTTGAGGACCTCATTTTATCAGCTCCACTGTCCCTGACTCTCTGGTGAGGGGACTGGATCGGAGTGGATTTTTTGATGATCTCTCTGCAGATTCTCCATTCTAGACGGTTCAGTTTCTACAGTTCAGTTCCTCAAAAAACCCACTCAGTGTTCAGAATGGAGCTGATTCCAGGCTCCTCATACACTGCAATGTACACACACTGTATATATATATCAGCTTTATAACTGTAATGATTTAATGTTTTTAGTTTTTATCTACTTGCTCAAACTGTTATATTTAATATTTATTTCCAAAGGGCATACAATTATTTATCATGATTAATCAAACTTGCATTTTATCGTTTTTTGTAATATAAATAATTACACATAGCGCTGATTGTTCAGATTTGCCAGAATTTTACTTTTACTGTATTTCGACATTGCATGAGTGAGCGGAGCCTCACGGGGAAAAACATAACAGAGCCATCAACACAGTCCTCATAATTTACAACATAGGACTGGAGTGGATTTTTGAGGATCTCATTTTAGCAACTCCGTTCTAGCTGATTCACCATTGAGCCGTCTAGATCGGAGTGGATTTTTTGAGGATCTCCTTGTATCCTCCATTCTGTACTGTTATATATTATTGTAGATATAGACTGTACGGGCTCCTGTCAGGTATATATTATAGATATAGACTGTACGGGCTCCTGTCAGGTATATATTACTGTAGATATATAGACTGTATGGGCTCCTGTCAGGTATATATTATTGTAGATATAGACTGTACGGGCTCCTGTCAGGTATATATTACTGTAGATATAGACTGTACGGGCTCCTGTCAGGTATATATTATAGATATAGACTGTACGGGCTCCTGTCAGGTATATATTACTGTAGATATAGACTGTACGGGCTCCTGTCAGGTATATATTACTGTAGATATAGACTGTACAGGCTCCTGTCAGGTATATATTATAGATATAGACTGTACGGGCTCCTGTCAGGTATATATTATAGATATAGACTGTATGGGCTCCTGTCAGGTATATATTACTGTAGATATAGACTGTACGGGCTCCTGTCAGGTATATATTACTGTAGATATAGACTGTACGGGCTCCTGTCAGGTATATATTATAGATATAGACTGTACGGGCTCCTGTCAGGTATATATTATAGATATAGACTGTATGGGCTCCTGTCAGGTATATATTACTGTAGATATAGACTGTATGGGCTCCTGTCAGATATATATTACTGTAGATATAGACTGTATGGGCCCCTGTCAGGTATATATTACTGTAGATATAGACTGTATGGGCTCCTGTCAGGTATATATTATTGTAGATATAGACTGTACGGGCTCCTGTCAGGTATATATTACTGTAGATATAGACTGTATGGGCTCCTGTCAGGTATATATTACTGTAGATATAGACTGTATGGGCTCCTGTCAGGTATATATTACTGTAGATATAGACTGTATGGGCTCCTGTCAGGTATATATTACTGTAGATATAGACTGTATGGGCTCCTGTCAGGTATATATTACTGTAGATATAGACTGTACGGGCTCCTGTCAGGTATATATTACTGTAGATATAGACTGTATGGGCTCCTGTCAGGTATATATTACTGTAGATATAGACTGTAGGGCTCCTGTCAGGTATATATTACTGTAGATATAGACTGTATGGGCCCCTGTCAGGTATATATTACTGTAGATATAGACTGTATGGGCTCCTGTCAGGTATATATTACTGTAGATAGACTGTATGGGCTCCTGTCAGGTATATATTACTGTAGATATAGACTGTAGGGCTCCTGTCAGGTATATATTACTGTAGATATAGACTGTATGGGCTCCTGTCAGGTATATATTACTGTAGATATAGACTGTATGGGCTCCTGTCAGGTAATATTACTGTAGATATAGACTGTATGGGCTCCTGTCAGGTATATATTACTGTAGATATAGACTGTAGGGCTCCTGTCAGGTATATATTACTGTAGATATAGACTGTAGGGCTCCTGTCAGGTATATATTACTGTAGATATAGACTGTATGGGCTCCTGTCAGGTATATATTACTGTAGATATAGACTGTATGGGCTCCTGTCAGGTATATATTACTGTAGATATAGACTGTATGGGCTCCTGTCAGGTATATATTACTGTAGATATAGACTGTATGGGCTCCTGTCAGGTATATATTACTGTAGATATAGACTGTACGGGCTCCTGTCAGGTATATATTACTGTAGATATAGACTGTATGGGCTCCTGTCAGGTATATATTACTGTAGATATAGACTGTACGGGCTCCTGTCAGGTATATATTACTGTAGATAGATTATAGACTGTTAATGGGCTCCTGTCAGGTATATATTACTGTAGATATAGACTGTATGGGCTCCTGTCAGGTATATATTACTGTAGATATAGACTGTATGGGCTCCTGTCAGGTATATATTACTGTAGATATAGACTGTACGGGCTCCTGTCAGGTATATATTACTGTAGATATAGACTGTACGGGCTCCTGTCAGGTATATATTACTGTAGATATAGACTGTATGGGCTCCTGTCAGGTATATATTACTGTAGATATAGACTGTACGGGCTCCTGTCAGGTATATATTACTGTAGATATAGACTGTATGGGCTCCTGTCAGGTATATATTACTGTAGATATAGACTGTATGGCTCCTGTCAGGTATATATTACTGTAGATATAGACTGTATGGGCTCCTGTCAGGTATATATTACTGTAGATATAGACTGTATGGGCTCCTGTCAGGTATATATTACTGTAGATATAGACTGTACGGGCTCCTGTCAGGTATTATAATCTGAGAAAACTGTTGGCTCCTTCAGTTATTATGTAAAATGTAGGCTCCTGTCAGTAATATTATGTAGATATAACTGAGGGCTCCTGCAGGTATATATTACTGTAGATATAGACTGTAGGGCCCTGTCAGTATATATTACTGTAGATAAGACTGTAGGCCCTGTCAGTTATATTACTGTAGATATAACTGTAGGGCTCTCGTATATATATGATATAACTGTATGGCCTTATATATATTGTAATATAGACTGTAGGCTCCTGTCAGATATATACTGTAGATATAGACTGTACGGCTCCTGTCAGTATATATTATGTAGATATAGACTGTAGGCTCCTGTCAGGTATATATTACTGTAGATATAGACTGTACGGTCCTGTCAGGTATATATTACTGTAGATATAGACTGTAGCTCCTGTCAGGTATATATTACTGTAGATATAGACTGTACGGGCTCCTGTCAGGTATATATTATGTAGATAAGACTTAGGCTCCTGTCAGGTATATATTATGTAGATATAGACTGTAAGGCTCCTGTCAGTATTATATCTGTAGATATAGACTGTAGGTCCTGTAGGTTATATTATTGTAGATATAGACTGTATGGGCTCCTGTCAGGTATATATTATTGTAGATTATAGACTGTATGGCTCCTGTCAGGTATATATTACTGTAGATATAGACTGTATGGGCTCCTGTCAGTATATATTATTGTAATAAGACTGTATGGGCTCCTGTCAGGTATATATTATTGTAGATATAGACTGTAGGCTCCTGTCAGGTATATATTATGTAGATAAGACTGTAGGGCTCCTGTCAGGTATATATTATAGTGTAATATACGTAGATATAGACATGGCTCTGTCAGGTATATATTATTGTACTACAGACTTAGGTCCGTCGGATATGTCATAGATGTATGAAAGAAGGAGGAAGAGAAATCATATATCTTGCTGGGGAGAAGAGAGAGCAGCGAGAAGCACGCGGTATGTGAGCGAATGTCATAGACTGCGAGAAAGAGAACTATGATATGCCATGGACTTCTATAGCCCCCACCCCGGATCTACCCTCATCCCCCCTCCCTATGCCATGGACTTCTATAGCCCCCACCCCCAACCTGCGCCCCCATCACCCCTCCCTATGCCATGGACTTCCATAGCCCCTACCCTAGATCTGCCCCTACCCAACATCCCTATCCCTATTCCTTTTTGTACACTTGCTTTGGCAAAACTAATGTGTATTTAGTCCTGCCAATAAAGCTTCTTTGAATTGAATTGACTGTACGGGCTCCTGTCAGGTATATATTACTGTAGATATAGACTGTACGGGCTCCTGTCAGGTATTATTACTGTAGATATAGACTGTACGGGCTCCTGTCAGGTATATATTACTGTAGATATAGACTGTATGGGCTCCTGTCAGGTATATATTATTGTAGATATAGACTGTATGGGCTCCTGTCAGGTATATATTATTGTACATACAGACTGTACGGGCTCCTGTCAGGTATATATTATTGTAGATATAGACTGTATGGGCTCCTGTCAGGTATATATTATTGTGGATATAGACTGTATGGGCTCCTGTCAGGTATATATTATTGTAGCTATAGACTGTACGGGCTCCTGTCAAGTATATATTATTGTACATACAGACTGTACGGGCTCCTGTCAGGTATATAGAATAGACAACAGATGAATATTATTGGCAATTATCAAGACACATTCAATAAAGGAGTGGTTCTGCAGGTGGGGACCACAGACCAAATCTCAGTACCAATGCTTTCTGCCTGATGTTTTGGTCACTTTTGAATGTTGGTTGTGCTTTCACACTCGTGGTAGCATGAAACAGACTCTACAACCCACACAAGTGGCTCAGGTAGGGCAGCTCATCCAGGATGGCACATCAATGCGAGCTGTGGCAAGGTTTGCTGTGGCTGTCAGCATAGCGTCAAGAGGCTGGAGGCGCTATCAGGAGACAGGCCCAGTGCACCAGGAGACATGGATGGGGCCGTTGGGCAACAACCCAGCAGCAGGACCGCTATCTCAGCCTTTGTGCAAGGAGGAACAGGAGCACTGCCAGAGCCCTGCAAAATGACCTCCAGCAGGCCACAAATGTGCATGTGTCTGCACAATCGGTTAGAAACCGACTCCATGATGGTCTGAGTGCCCGACGTCCATAGATGGGGATTGTGCTCACAGCCCAACACTGTGCAGGACGCTTGGATTTGCCACAGAACACAAGGATTGGCAAATTCGCAGCTGGCACCCTGTGCTCTTCACAGATGAAAGAAGGTTCACACTGAGCACATGACAGACATGATAGAGCCCGGAGACGCCGTGGAGAACAATCTGCTGCCTGCAATATCCTTTAGCATGACCGGTTTGGCAGTGGGTCAGTAATGGTGTGGGTTGGTATTTCTTTGGAGGGTTGCACAGCCCTCCATGTGCTCGCCCGAGGTAGCCTGACTGCCATTAGGTACCGAGATGAGATCCTCAGATCCCTTGTGAGACATATGCTGGTGCGGTTGGCCCTAGGTTCCTCCTAATGCAGGACAATGCCAGACCTTATGTGGCTGGAGTGTGTCAGCAGTTCCTGCAAGATGAAGGCATTGAAGCTATGGACTGGCTCGCCCGTTCCCCAGACCTGAATCCGATTGAGCAGATATGGGACATCATGTCTTGCTGCTCCATCCACCAAAGTCACATTGCACCACAGACTGTACAGGGGTTGGCGGATGCTTTAGTCCAGGTCTGGGAGGAGATCCCTAAGGAGACCATCCATCGCCTCATCAGGAGCATGCCCAGGAGTTGTAGGGAGGTCATACAGGTACCTGGAGGCCACACACACTACTGAGCACCATTTTGACTTGTGTTAAGGACATTACATTCTACTTTAATTGTGTGGGTGACTACAAATTAAATTATAAAATTTGATTTCCATTGATGATTTTGGTGTGATTTTGTTGTCAGCATATTCAACTTTGAACAGAACAAAGTATGCAATGAGAATATTTCATTCATTCAGATCTAGGATGTGTTATTTGAGTGTTCCCTTTATTTTTTGAGATATATATATATATTTTACCAATTCATGAGCCATGTTTTGTAAAATCACAGTGACAGGTTAGTATAGAAAAGACAGAATAGATATATACAAATAGAATACATAGATATCTAGATGTCGGTGACACACACAACTACATGTATTTATATCACATAGATACAAGAAAAAATGTAAAATCACTGCAGGAGCTGACAGAAGAGATGGATTACATACAGTAAATAGAATAGGTAGATATATAGATGTCTGTCACAAATACAATTAGTACAGTGAGTGCAGCTTACTGTACATGTATTTAATAAACGATTTTTTGGAAAAAAAATGGCGTGGGCACCAGCACAATTTTCGTAACCAGCAGAGGGAAAGCCGATGGCTGGGGTCAGATGTTTATAGCCTGGGAAGGGGGTAATACCCATGGAGCTTCCCAGGTTATTAATATCAGCTCAGTCACAACTGTATACTTAGCCTTTACTGGCTATTAAAATGAGGGCCACAAAAAAAGAAAAAAAAATGATGTGAGGTCTCCATATAATAACTAGCAAAGGCTAGGCAGACAACTGGGGGCTGATATTAATAGCCTAGGAAAGGGCCATGGACAATGCCCCCCAGGATAAAAACATCACCTCTCAAGTCACCCCAGATAAGGCACATCTCTAAGATACGCCAATTCTGGCATTCAGCCTCGCTCTTCCCACTTGGCCTGTAGGGATGGCAAGTGGGGTGATAGTTGGGGGGGGTTTGATGCCACCTTTGTATTGTCAGTTGACATCAAGCCCTGAGGTTAGTTATAGAGAGAAGTCAATAAGACGCCCCCATTACTAACCCCATAATCATTGTAAGAAAACACAGACACCCAGAAAAAAAGCCCTTTAACTGAAAGAATGACAGACTCCTTTAATATTCTTAATTAAACCATACTTACGATCTCACCTATTCCCCCAATGCCCTCGTTATCTGCAAAAGAGGTAAAAAAAAAAGAACAATATTCCTCACCTTTCCGCAGAGATGCTTTTAATCCATTTGTCCCACGAAGGGTCCATATGTAGCCTGTCATCCAGTAGACACTGCCTGTGAACTGCAATTCCCTGTCTGAGGGCACCGCAAGCGTGAGAAAGTTCTGCTCGTAATGCAGTCTGACAGGTCCTGCGAGTTCACAGCCAATGAACTCACTTCACCTTTCTGATGTCAATGCGAGCGCCGTGGGAAGATTTCCCAGTTCGCTCGTGCCAACGTCACATAGGTGAAGTGAGTTTATTGGCTATGAACTCGCAGGACCTGTCAGACGGCACCGTGAACAGGAGAACTTTATCACGCTCACGGTGCCCTCAGAGAAGGAATAGCAGTTCACAGGGAGACACTGAGCACACAGTGCTCAGTGTCTAGTGGATGATAGGCTGTATGGACGCACCATGCTTCCATGCAGCTTGCCATCTAGATGTAGCAGAGCTAGACCCATCGTGAGACAAATGGATTATGAATTAAAAGCATCTCTGCAGAAAGGTGAGGAATATTGTTCTTTTTTTTACCTCTTTTGCAGATGAGGGCATTGGTCGTGAACTCGCAGGACCCCAAACACTCGAGGTGTTAGGGCCCTGCCTCGTAGACCACAGATGATATGGTAGTGACACAATTCTAGGTGGGAGATCAAAGTGACAATTCCACTCTGTCACCCTCAAAAGCCGTATCTGAAAAGAAAAAGGGAAATCATTAATAAAAAAAATAAAACCTAAGGCAGAAACCGGCTTGGGCTGTCCATATCCGTGCCTGCCTCCTGACACTAAGCAAAAACAGATTAGCTTCATGCCAGTTGGTGGTACCATCCTCTACGTGGGGGGGGCTGCAGTTTTTTTTTTGCATAGCACAAGCAGCATACACCCATGTTTTTTTGTGTGTGTAATGTATGTAGAACAGTTCATATAGCGTCTTGTGCTTGGGTGCGATGAAAACACAGGAGTCACAGGTTTGATATAGAAAAGTCCTGTATTACTTCATACAAGTTGGCAGAAATAGTCACACAGTTTGCAGACACAGAAACAGGAGACACAGCAGGCCAGAGTAATCCAAGCTCAGCAATCACTCTCCAATACAGATTCAGGATCTTCTTCTCTGTTACCGTAAGTCCATGCAAACGTGGGTCTTTCAAAGAGCAGGGTTCAGAGTCCACAAGTGCTTCAGAGTTCCTCAGTAGGAATAGCTGGAGTACAAGGTCCAAGGCTTACAGGAGTCAAGTCACAGGTTCACTGCAGGCTAGGCTCTGAAGCACTGACTGCTCAGCTGTGGCTGCTTAAGAAGCAAAGGAGAGAATCAGGGCGGGAACATGCAAGCTGGAAACTCCATTCTGACTGAGGGCAAGATAGCTGCAGCAAGACAGAAAGTAAAATGGCTGACGAACAAACTGAGTTTCAGGAATATATACATAGAACCTTACATTACTCCCCCCTTAAGGACAACCTCCGGATGACCTCAGACCAGGCTTGTGTGGGTACCTCTGATGAAACTGACGGAGCAAGCGAGGAGCATTAACGTTATTGACCGGTTCCCATGAGTTGTCTTCCACTGGGTAGCCCTGCCATTTAATCAGATATTGTAACTGATTTCTATACAACCTGGAATCTAAAATCCTTTCCACCACAAATTCTTCCTGACCATCGACTAGCACTGGGTCAGGGCAAGGAGAAGAACGTCCAGGAAACGTATTGGGTGTCGCAGCCTTTAGTAGGGATACATGAAAGACAGGGTGGATTCTCATAGTTCTGGGCAGTTGAAGACGACAAGCAACGGCACTTATAATTTTACTGATTTTATAGGGTCCAATGTACTTATGTCCCAACTTAGACGATGGAATCCTTAACTTAAGATTTCTGGTTGACAGCCAGACCAAGTCTCCTACCTTGAAAGCTGGTGCAGGTTTACGAAATTTATCTGCTGCTTTCTTGTACCTTTCTTGAGCCGATTCCAGATTTTCCTTTAGAAGATCCATATTCTTCTGTAAAGACGTGATTCTTTCAGCCACTGCTGGTAAAGGCGTTTCTATGGGAAATCGTGGTAGAATGTTAGGATGATAACCTAGATTAGAGTAAAAAGGAGACTGTTTAGTGGAGGCACTCTGAGAGTTGTTATACGAGAACTCAGCTAATGGAAGTAGATCCACCCAATCATCCTGTAGGTGGCAGATAAAGCAGCGGAGATACTGCTCCAGGGTTTGATTGGTTCGTTCGGTCTGTCCATTAGTCTGGGGATGAAAAGCAGAAGAAAGGTTTACTTTAATGTCCAATGCTGCACAGAAATTTTGCCAAAACCTAGAAGTGAATTGCACCCCTCGATCCGAAATAACCTCATCCGGTACTCCATGTAAGCGAAACACATCTTTAATCATCAAATCTGATGTCTGTTTTGCAGTGGGTAAGCCGACACAAGGGATAAAATGAGCTGCCTTTGTTAGACGGTCAACCACCACTAGAATGGTGTTCTTCCCCTGAGAGGTTGGTAACTCCACAATGAAGTCCATAGAAATGGATCCCCACGGGCGGGACGGGGTGGGAAGAGGCTGTAACAGACCAGTTGGTGAGGAGCGAGGTGTTTTGCATCTTGCACAGACCTCACATGAAGTGACATAATTCAAAACATCCTTCCTGCAAGTGGGCCACCAAAAGAAACGAGAAAGAAATTCCTGTGTCTTTAGAATTCCTCTATGCCCAGCTATCTTGGAATCGTGAATGAGTTGCAATACTCTTAATCTGACTGTTTCAGGAATATACAGACGTTGTCCCTGAATCCACACACCATTCTTAAAGACAAGACTTACGTCCCTTGGGGTTGTGCCAAAAAGGAATCCGCATGGTATGCTTCCTTGATGTCCTTAAGTAGGTCTTGATTATGAATTACTCCTAGGAATCTAGAGTCAGGAAGAATAGTCTTAGGAGGAGTAATTGGACGTGTCTCTGCTGAGTAAATCCTAGAGAGTGCATCAGCCTTTCCATTGCGCGATCCTGGTCTATAAGAGATGATAAAATTAAATTGGATTAAGAAAAGATTCCAGCGAGCCTGGCGAGGAGTCAGGCACTTAGCCGACCTGATAAACTCAAGGTTACGATGGTCTGTCAGGACGACTATTTGCTGTGCAGCTCCCTGAAGAAGGTGTCTCCATTCTTTGAAGGCGGCAATAATGGCCAACAACTCTCTATTGCCCACATCGTAGTTCCTCTCAGCCGAAGACAACTGCTGGGAAAAGAAGGCACAGGGATGCAAGACATTCTTCTCACCTGTTCTCTGAGAGAGTATAGCTCCAACGGCACAGTCTGAAGCATCCACCTCTATTATGAAGGCAAGCTCGGGGTTGGGATGTACTAGGATAGGTGCAGTGGTAAATTTATCTTTTAGACGGGAAAATGCTTCCTGGGCTTGGGGAGTCCAGGAAAACCTAGACTCTTTCCGGGTAAGTTGAGTGATAGGTGACACTACCTCAGAGAAATTTCTAATGAAACGTCTATAGAAGTTGGCAAACCCGATGAAGCGCTGTACCTCCTTCACATTTCTAGGACTTGGCCAATCCTTGATGGCTTGGGTTTTGCTTCCATCCATACTAATTCCTTGTGTAGACAGTACATACCCCAGAAATTGAATTTCGGTCCTATGGAATTCACACTTTTCAAGTTTGATGTAAAGATGATTTTGTCTTAGACGTTCCAAGACCATTCTCACATGTCCATGATGTTCCTCTGTGGAGTTAGAAAAAATTAGAATATCATCCAAATAAATTACCACGAATGTATCTAGGAGATCCCTGAAGATGTCATTCACCAAGTGTTGGAAAGTGGCTGGGGCGGTACTCAGACCAAAAGGCATAACTAGATATTCAAAGTGTCCATAGCGTGACCTGAATGCAGTCTTCCATTCATCCCCAGGTCTAATACGGACTAAGTTATAGGCCCCACGAAGATCTAGTTTAGAAAAAATTTTGGCATGTCGCACTCTCTCCAATAACTCAGGGATTAAAGGCAATGGATAACGGTTTCTAATAGTAACCTTATTGAGTTCCCTATAGTCTACGCATGGTCTCAGAGATCCATCTTTCTTCTTTACAAAGAAGATGGGTGCACCTGCAGGAGATGAAGAGGGGCGTATGAAGCCCTTGGCTAGATTTTCATCTATGTAATCCTTTAAAGCCTTTAGCTCGGGCCCCGCCAGGGGGTAGATCTTACCAAAAGGTATCTCTGCTCCAGGCAATAATTCAATTGGACAATCATATGGACGGTGAGGAGGAAGCTGGTCAGCGTTCTTCTTGTCACATAAATCCACATAGTCCTGGTATACAGCTGGTAGTTCAGGGACTGACATGATTCCATTAGGAACAGAGCAAGCTGAAACTTTTGGACTCATCTGTTTCTCTGGAAAGTGTAATTCCTTGGTCTCCCAGTTAATGGTAGGATTCTGAGCCTGCAGCCATGGTAGCCCTAGAATAATGGGAAAGTGGGGAGAAGAGATAAGCATAAAGGACAGTTTCTCTTGATGATCTTTACCCATAAGAACCCTCAAAGGCTCTGTTTCCTGATCCACTGGTCCAGAGGTCAGCAGGGAGCCATCCACAGTTTCCATCTGTACTGGAGTAGCCTTCTTCACTGAACGTATTCCCTGTTTCAGAGCAAAGGAGACATCCATAAAATTTCCACTTGCCCCTGAGTCGATCATAGCAGAGCTAGACACCCAAGCTGAGTCAACCCAGAGTTTGATGGAAAGAAAGCAATGAGAATTGTTTTTCTTACAACTCAGCTGGGACACCGCTGAGGAAATTTGAAAAATGGCAGCGTTTACACAGTCAACGTCCTCAGAGGTAACGGAGTTTAAGTCCGAGAAATCAAGATCTGTTGCTGCAGATCTCTCTGGAGCCTGAGGCTCGGACCTGACAGATCCCCTCTCGCAACACTCACAATGAATGAGTGCTGCAGTAGTCTTACGAGAACGGCTGGGGCAGTTTATAATGAAGTGCCCTGACTTACCACAATAGAAACATAGATTCTCCTTAAAACGATGTTCCTTGCGTGCATCACTAACCCGTCGTTGTAAAGAGTCTACCTGCATGGGTTCAGGTTCAGGTTCCCGTGTAATCCTACTCAAAGGTTCCTTAGCTGGAGAGGAAGGTAGGAAAAGGTTAGTACGATTGCTTTCGAACCATCTCTCTTGCCTGCGTTCAGTCAGACGAGTATCAATACGGATGCAGTAGTTAATAAAGTCACCTAACGCAGTGGGAGGGTCGGCACGAGCAAGTTCATCCTTAATCAGTGGAGATAACCCCTTTCGAAAAATAGATTTTTTGGCGGAACTGTCCCAGGTGGTATCAAGGGCCCATCTCCTGAAATCCAAGGCATATTCAGCTACCGAGTGCTTACCTTGGCGCAAAGCTAACATGGCTGCTTCAGCTGTTGCACCTCGATTGGGGTCATCAAACACCTGCCCCATGGCTGAAATAAAATCATCAAGGTGATTCAAACAATCATCCTCAGTCTCAATCAGAGGGTTTGCCCACATTAAAGCCTTGTTGGTAAGCAACATAATTATAGTAAGCACCTTAGATCGTTCAGTGGGAAATTGTGAAGCATGTGCAGAAAAAAAAAGATTGCATTGATTAATAAATCCCCTGAATTTCTCACGTTCACCGCCAAAACGAAAAGGGGGCAACTTGGGAATCCCAGCACTCGGGGCTACGGCAGGAGCCTGGACTCGCCCCTCTAGAACCTCAATCCTGGCTCGCAAATCCTGGGTAGTCTGTCCAACCACTTGCAAATTGTGATTATTGAGGTCCTGTAGATTTGTAAAACGGGTCTTATATTCTGCAAATCTGCAAGGATATTATCAGTCACTCCGCAAAGTTCCTTTATGCGGGCCTCCATTTTCCAGATCTTTTAAGACAGGATTACTGGAAGAAGAGGAGAGAAAAAAAAACAATAGTGTTCACCTGTGGCAACACTGCAGAGAGAAAAAAAAAAATTAAGGGAACTGCTCACCTGGAATGGTTGTGAGAAGTCACAACCACTATCATCACAGAAAGTTTCAACCAGACATCTGATATCCAGAGTTACAGCAGACAAAAAAGAGAAAAGAAAGGAAAAAAAACAAAACAATAGTGTTTACCTGTGGTAACACTGCAAAAAGAAAAAAATTAAGGGAATTGCTCACCTGGAATGGTTGTGAGAAGTCACAACCACTGTCATCACAGAAAGTACAACCAGACGTCTGATATCCACAGTACAGCAGACACAGCCTTCCAGACCCAGCAGACACTAACGTTTTGGCTTCAGAATCTTGTAATGTATGTAGAACAGTTCATATAGCGTCTTGTGCTTGGGTGCGATGAAAACACAGGAGTCACAGGTTTGATATAGAAAAGTCCTGTATTACTTCATACAAGTTGGCAGAAATAGTCACACAGTTTGCAGACACAGAAACAGGAGACACAGCAGGCCAGAGTAATCCAAGCTCAGCAATCACTCTCCAATACAGATTCAGGATCTTCTTCTCTGTTACCGTAAGTCCATGCAAACGTGGGTCTTTCAAAGAGCAGGGTTCAGAGTCCACAAGTGCTTCAGAGTTCCTCAGTAGGAATAGCTGGAGTACAAGGTCCAAGGCTTACAGGAGTCAAGTCACAGGTTCACTGCAGGCTAGGCTCTGAAGCACTGACTGCTCAGCTGTGGCTGCTTAAGAAGCAAAGGAGAGAATCAGGGCGGGAACATGCAAGCTGGAAACTCCATTCTGACTGAGGGCAAGATAGCTGCAGCAAGACAGAAAGTAAAATCTGTTAGCTTGCTGACCGAGCACTCCGCTCCCACCAGGTGGTGATTTTAATTACACCGGCTCCCTACTTTACCCATATATGCAGGCATTACTGACAGAGGTGCATATTCGCCCAGAAATTCAGATATCAGCCTAATAGAGGTATGTTCACATTAGGTTAGGGACTCAACAGAATTGAGACCACCTTGACGATGGTTGTTGAGCTTTAAAATGTTTGGCCAAATGTTTATACTAAGCGTCTCAAATTTTTCCTTATATTCCAAAGCCATATTGCTATTCAAAATTTCATATATTCTATGTTGTCATGCTTTAGTATGCTTGAGTGCAGCCTTTTTTTGGATGTTTTACATGAGGGTAGCTCCCTTTGGTTTGCACCTAGTTCACATTAGTCTGGAAGTGCCAGTCAGGTTTTTTGTCTTTAGAAAGTAAAATGGCTGACGAACAAACTGAGTTTCAGGAATATATACATAGAACCTTACAGTGTGCCGCAGTGAAGCATTAAACCCCATACACCAACCAGAGGGACACACAGCATAACCCCCACAATCATGAACTTCCACCTCACACTAATCAGTGGACCCCACAGTATAAACCCAACAAAGCACTCACGACGCCCCTCCCCCAAGCCTTCCCCCGAAGGATGAATCCCCATCATATGCCCCCACCCCCAAGCATAAATCTCAGACGCCACACCACGTCCCCAAGTATAAATCTCCCATCGGATGTCCACCCACCCAAGCATTACTCCCATTGGACGCCACCCACCCCGCTTCCCAAGTATAAACCCCCAGCATAAATCCTCATCAGACCTCCACCCCCCCTCAAGCATAAACACCATATGACGTCCACCCCCCCCAAAGCAATACTCAAATCTCTACCCCCCGGGGCCAACCAGACCCCGCAAGTGTGCATTATCTCCCCCCCAGGACACAACCAGACCCCACAAGCATGCATTAACCCCCTCCCAGGGCCCAACAAGACTCCACAAGCGTGCATTAATCTCCCCCAGGTCACCCCCAAACCCCACAACAAGCAGGTCGCCCCCCACTAAAAGGGGTCCACTCCGTAAGCAGCAGGTCACACCCAAATCCCACCACAGGGGTACCCCCAAAACCCACCACAAGCAGGTTGCCCCCCCACTAAAAGGGGTCCACTCCGTAAGCAGGTCACCCCCATATCCCACACATAGGGGTCCCTCAATAGCCAGCAGCAGGTCACACCCCCCCAAACCTCACCACAACCAGGTCACCCTACACTAAAATGGGTCCACTCCGTAAGTAGCAGGTCCCCACCAAACCCCACCACAATAACCAGCAGCAGGTCACCCACCCCAAACAGGTTGCCCCCACTAAAAGGGGTCCCACAATAACTAGCAGCAGGTGGCCCCCCAAACAGGTCACCCCCAAATCCCACCACAGGGGTCCCCTCAATAGCCATCAGCAGGTCGTCCTCAAATTAGGAGGTCCCCCTAATAGCCAGCAGCAGGTCACCCCGCACTAAAAGGGGTACAACCAGTAAGCAGCAGGTCATCCCCCCAACCCCACCAGAAGGGTCCCCCCAATTGCCAGCAGGTCAACCCCCCAAACCCCACCACAGGGATCCACCACAGGGGTCCCCCCAAACCCCATCACCTCTGGTAATGGTGTGCTGCAACTTGCTAAAACATAACATGCGGGTCACCCCCCAAAACACTCACCCCCAAATTCCAGCACAGGGTCGCACGTTTTTGAGGGTCACCCCCCAAACTCTACCACAGGGTCGAACGTTTTTCATCCTGAAACACTAACCTCTGAGCCATGGCGTCTCGCAAGGTAATGGCGTGACGCCTTCCTAAAATAGAACATGCCCACAACGTCACACTAGTCCCCTTGATACTTATTTACATACCCACTCACACCAGCCGTCTGGATGCCCCTCTACCCCATGCCTCCTCACACCATCCACACAGCCCACTGGATGCCCCTCTACATACCTAATGCCTCCTCACACAGCTCCCTGGATGCCCCTCTACATACCCCATGACCACTCACAACAGCCCCCTGGATGCCCCTCTACATACCCCATGCGCCCCTCACACCAGCCCCCTGGATGCCCCTCTGCATACCCCATGCCTCCTCACACCAGCCCTATGGATGTTCCTCTACCTATCCCCACACACCATCCCCCTGGATGCCACTCTACATACCCCATGCCCCCTCACAGCAGCCCTCTGGATGCCCCTCTACATACCTCATGCCTCCTCACACAGCTCCCTGGATGCCCCCTACATACTCCCTCACATCAGCCACCTGGATGCCCCTCTGCATACCCCATGCCCCCTCGCAGCAGCCACACAGCCCTCTGAATGCCCCTCTACATACCCCATGACTCCTCACACAGCCCTCTGGATGCTCCTCTACATACCCCATGCCCCCGCACACCAGCCCCCTGGATGCCCCTCTACATACCCCATGCCCCTGCACACCAGCCCCCTGGACGCCCCTCTACATACCCCCACACACAAGCCCCTGGAAGCCCCCCTACATACCCCCTCACAGCCCCCTGGATGCCCCTCTGCATACCCCATGCCCCCTCACAGCAGCCACACAGCTCCCTGGATGCCCCTCTACATAACCCATGCCCCCGTACACCAGCCCCCTGGATGCCCCTCTACATACTCCATGCCCCCGCACACCAGCCCCCTGGAAGCCCCTCTACATACCCCCTCACATCAGCCCCCTGGGTACCCCTCACATACCCCCTCACAGCAGCCACACAGCCCCCTGGATGCCCCTCTGCATACCCCATGCCTCCTCACACAGCTCCCTGGATGCCCCTCTACAAAGCCCATGCCTCCTCACACAAGCCCTCTGGATGCCCCCCTACATACCCCCTCACATCAGCCCCCTGGATGCCGCTCACATACCCCCTCACAGCAGCCACACAGCCCCCTGGATGCCCCTCTGCATACCCCATGCCTCCTCACACAGCCCTCTGGATGCTCCTCTACATAACCCATGCCCCCTCTGGATGCTCCTCTACATAACCCATGCCCCAGCACACCAGTCCCCTGGATGCCCCTCTACATACTCCATGCCCCCGCACACCAGCCCCCTGGATGCCCCTCTACATACCCCCACACACCATCCCCCTGGATGCCCCTCTACATACCCCATGCCCCTAACAGCAGCCCTCTGGATGCCCCCCTACATATCGCCTCACATCAGCCCCTGGATGCCCCTCTTCATACCCCATGCCCCCTCACAGCAGCCACAAAGCCCCTGGATGCCCCTCTACATACCCCATGCCTCCTCACACAGCCCTGGATGCTCCTCTACATACTCCATGCCCCCGCACACCAGCCCCCTGGATGCCCCTCTACATACCCCATGCCCCCGCACACCAGCCCCCTGGATGCCCCTCTACATACCCCATTCCCCCTCACATCACCCCCCTGGATGCCTCTACAACACCAGCCCCCTGGATTCCCCCCTACATATCTCATGCTCCCTCACATACCCCATGCCCCTGCACACTAGCCCCCTGGATGCCCCTCAACATACCCCATGCCCCTGCACACTAGCCCCCTGGATGCCCCTCAACATACCCCATGCCCCCGCACACCAGCCCCATGGATGCCCCTGTACATACCCCATGCCCCCACACACCAGCCCCCTGGTTGCTCCTCTACATACCCCATGCCCCCTCACATCACACCCCTGGATGCCTCTACAACACCAGCCCCCTGGATGCTCCCCTACATATCTCATGCTCACTCACACCAGACCCCTCACCCCATGCCCCTCTACAAACACCATGCCCCCGCACACCAGCCCCTGGATGCCCCTCTACATACTCCATGCCCCTGCACACCAGCCCCCTGGATGCCCCTCTACATACCTGAGTCGCCCGTAGCCAGGGGCTGTGGGGTACTCGGCACCAAGCCCGTTCACTTCAATGGGGGATGTCACGGGTAGCACAGCTCGGTCCATTGCCCTGGGGGCTCACCTCAATAAAAGGGGAATATTTACAGGGGATTATAGGTTTGTAGAAATGTTTGTGACGCCACCTGTGGTACCTGGTCAGGGTGACCAGCGCTGCAGGGTAGATCCTTTGAGGGGTTGTTACTGGGCAGCAAGGTGTTAAGTCTTCCACAGGCAAGACTGATCCCTCAGGGTATATGGCGGTGTAGGGGTGCAGGAGCAATAAGGCAGACACACACGAAAGTCTCTTTCTGTACCTTTACTGATGGTATAGTTGCAGGCACATCCCGGGAAGCTGTCAGGGTGGAGGATGCACGTCCAGTAATCCCACTGAGTAGGTGTAGGGCCTCCGTACTCCTATATGTGTGTGAGTTTCTGACCTGTATGAAACGAAGTCTAACTCTGTCTTCTCATATACGCCCGGCTGACTTTGTGGTGGAGCCTTCTCTTGGATAGAACTTAGTCTCTAATGGTTGCACTGACCAGACTCCTGTTCTTCCTGACCCCGGTTACGTATCAGCACTGCTGGGCCCCTGCGACTTGAAGTCCCACAGGGTCTCCGGTATCTCCTACTAGTCGTGTAGATGCTAGCAAGTTCGGACCCGGCGTCCGGTAGTGCAGAGTAGAGGTAAGCGATCAATGCTGTTTCAACCTCTGTCACTCTCTTTCCTTTTTCCACTCGCCTTTCGTCCTACTCTCACCTTTAACATAAGCACACACTAGCAGTAGATGGCAGTTTCTCCTTCTCTTCACCGCTCTCAAAGCGTCGGCACGCTTGCTCACTATAAATACCTCAGTTGACTCAGTTTTGACCAGGCTAAGTGGCAATCTTTCCCACCATTACTGGACTCCACAAAATAAACTAAGTTCAAGCTGTAAACTTCAGTCCTTCTAACACTGCAGTTCCCTTTCCATCGCTTCCTTCTGAGGCTCTGTCCGAAGTAGCTATGAGGACCTTCCGTCAGAATGATCTATGCACACTTCAAGAGCTACTTTCCACTTTCCTAGGGAACTATCAGTCTGTCACGTTCTAAAGTAACTTTCCTCTCTGCTCATCTGAGGTAACACCAACAACTAGCCAACTCTCAGCTAGACTGCCTGGAATTTCACTGCCGTCTCTCCACAACCCTTATATATATGTCATACTCTCCAAGGGCTCCCTCTGGTGGCTCCAGGGAAAAGTGAAGGTGTGAATGAATATCAGGTGTAAGTGTGGGTTTACCTTCTGTGCATCCTCCAGGGTAACATGTGGCCTCAAGCGCAGCTGGGCTACACATACCCCATGCCCCCCCACAGCAGTCCCCTGGAAACTCCTCTACATACCCTATGCCCCCCTCACACCATGCCCCCTACCAGCAGTTCCCTGGATGCCTCTACAACATTCAGTCACGTGGTCTCCCCACCTCAGGCCACTGGGGATCAACACTAGACGAGCTCAGGATCAGTCCTCACAGCACAGCGCTGAACACGAGTCGTCCCAGGGCTCAGGTTGCTGCACACAGCTTAGCACAACCCCGGGATCCTCCTCACAGCCCTCCTGTCCCGGCTGGCACAATGCGCACACTGCTGCAGCTTAGAGCGGGACTGGAGAGGTTCCGCCCATTCCGGTGACATCATGATCTCAAAGATTCACTCCTCCCCTACTTACTTGTACTAAAAGGTGATTTCACATCTCAGAGACACAGGAGAGTTTGCGAATACAAATTGATGGTGACCTTTGACACTCTCAATGCTGGAATGAACCTATCACATGGTTTTATGGCCTACTACATCAATTAAGGAATTTGCTTCAAAGACCTTCTGAGAACATCACAAAACATTACCAGACCCTAATCAGAGGGCAATAAAACTTTCACACTCCTTATCTATGAACTAGTCCAATATTTATTGCCACAACTGTTCATCCCTTTCCCATAATGACAGTTCTGCTTCACGTCACTTGTCTCATCTATTGCATTTTTTTTTCTGTGCTGTGTTGTGTACAAATATTTGATTCTTCAGATTCTGTATTAGTTTAGCTTGATGAAGAGACTTGAGTAGTCTCGAAAGCTTGCAGTTTGTTACCATCTTTTCAGTTAGCCATTAAAAGGTATCAACCAGTGAGGACTCTCAATTCTAAATATTTTTCTCCTCCCCCTCAAAAGTTCAACTCCAATCTAGCCTCTACCGCTCTGCCTTCTGGTTCATTCTAAAACAGACAAGGACCAGTGCAAGAGAGGCAAATAGCATTACTGGAGAAATGTCTCCAAATCAGGAAACAATGCCCAGTACAAGCACTGTCCCTAGTACTAGTGAATTCACACATACAGTTGTGCTCAAAAGTTTTCATACCCTGGCAGAATTTTTGCTTTCTTGGCCTTTTTTCAGAGAATATGAATTATAACACCAAAACTTTTTCTCCACTCATGGTTAGTGGTTGGGTGAATCCATTTATTGTCAAACTACTATGTTTTCTCTTTTTAAATCATAATGACAACCCAAAACATCCAAATGACCCTGATCAAAAGTTTACATACCCTGTGTCACGTCCCCTGCTCTGCCCTATCATACTTACCTGTCCACGGCATCCAGGTGTGCTCCCTGCGCTGGTGCGCGTCACTCTGCAGCTGCACTTCCGGTCTTCCGGCCAGCTCCTGATTCTCATTGAGTGCGCGCTGGGTTCAGCGGCGCATGCGCACATTTGCCTTCCTGAAGGCCAGCTGCTCCGTCCCCTCTATGCCCCCGGGGAGGACCCAACCCGGAAGTCCTCGGGGCGCTTCCCATATCAGGCAGCCGTCTGTCTTAGGTGGCACCTGATTATCAATTGTCTTTACACTTGATTCTGTCCCCTCGTCTGCCTGCGCTCTCCCCCACCCTTTGTTTTAGGCATGGTTTAGCGCTGCCTTCCTGGGTCTCTCTCACTGTGCCCCTGACGCGCACCACATTGGTGGTACCAGGGCTATGGGGTACTCGGAACCGAGCCCATGGAAGTCTATGGGGAATTTCACTGGCAGCAGAGCTCGGTCCGTGGCCCTGGCGGTCATGCAATGGGGGATATTTACAGGGGATTATAAAGATAGTTTGTGACGCCACCTGTGGTTTCTGATCTGATTGACCAGCGCTGCAGGGTAGATCTCTGAGGGGATGTTATGGCAGCTAGATGTTAAGTCCCCCACAGGTGGGACTGTTCCCTCAAAGTCTATGGTGGTGATGCAGGGTGCAGATAAGAATTCAGTCACACACAATGCAGTCTCTTTCCATACCTTTACTTGTAGATGTTTCAAGCAGGTCCCGGGAAGCTGGTCAGGTTGGAGAATGCACATTCAGGAAACTGTTGAGCAGGTTAGAGGCCTCCTTTCTCCTTGTAATGTGTGTGAGTACAAACTTGCATAAAGTCAAGTGCAACTCTCTCAATAGCAACTATGCCCGGCCAACATTGTGGTGGAGTCTTCTATGTCTCTGATTATCAGATGTTGAGAGAACTAAGTCTATGTGGCGGTACCTGCCAGACCCTGTTCTGCCTGACCCCGGTTACGTATCGGCACTTGGGCTACCTTCTGCGACTTGAAGTCCAGCAAGGCCTCCGGTTTTCTATCACTAGACGTGAAGTACTAGCAATGCTTCGGACCCGGTGTCCGGTTTACTGAGTGAGGGTGATTTGTCCCTTTGTCACTCTTACTTCTCCACTCGCCTGTCGCCCTGCTCTCGCCCTTAACATAAGCACGGGTAGCAGTGAGTGTAGTGGTCAGCTTTCCTTCAGAGCTCACTGACCTGTTCTCAGTTGCCTCGTTGGTATAACTGCAGTAGTTCCCTTCCTTCTTTCCTTCACAGAACTCTGTCCAGAGCAGCTCACAGGACGCTTCGTCAGACTGTATACACGCTGTAGCTCTGAGAGTCACTTTCCACTTTCTTAGGAACACAGGCAGCTTGTTCTGAGATAGCAGTTCTGATTGTAGTTCTGACTAGGCTAGAGTAAGTCCGTCTACTCGTACCAGCCTCCACGTCTGTATAATGAACTATCTGAGCTCCTTCAGGAATCAGTCTTCAATCCTTTCCCTCCAAGACTGAACTCTCCTCTCCTTCCGTCTGTCTCTGACTGAAACAGAAACTAAACTGATCTTCTCTGTCCAAAGACAGGAACTTGAATGACTCACTATTGCTACATCACACTACTAAATAGTCTGAAATGCCTCTAGTGGCAGTGTTGAGAAGTGTGTGATGTGAATGAATATCAGTGTAAGGTTCTTTGTCTCTGTTGACATGTTCCTTGAAACTCAGTTTTCCGTCGGCCATTTTGCTTTCTGTCTTTCTGCAGCTCTTGCCCTCAGTTAATATGGAGTTTCCAGTTTTCATGTTCCCGCCCTGATTCTTCCCTCTTGCTTCTTAAGCAGCCTCAGCTGAACAATCAGTGCTCCTGAATCAAGCCTCAGTCAGTCTGTGACCTGACTCCTGGAAGCCTTGGACTTGTACTCCAGCTATTCCCTACTGAGGAACCTTGGAACACTTTTGGACTCTGGAAACCTGCTGTTTGGTGAATCCATGTTTGCAGAGGAATTACGGTACAGAGAAGAGATCCTGAACCTGCTTTGGAGAGTTATTGTAGAGCTTGAAGTTACTCTGGCCTGCTGTGTCTCCTGTCGCTGTTCCTGCAAACTGTGTGAACTTTTCAGCATGCTTGTATGAAGTAATACAAGTCATTTCATTTCAACCTATGTCTCCTGTGTTTTCCTCGCACCCAAGCACAAGACGCTATAGGAACTGTACACTATACTTGACAAGATTCAGGAGCCAATGTTTAGTGTCTGCTGGGTCTGGGAAAGCCGTGTCTGCTGTGACTGTGGATATCAGATGTCCGTTTAATACCTTATGTGATGACAGTGGTTGTGACTTCTCACAACCATTCCAGGTGAGCGCATTCCCTTAAAATTTTACTCTGGAGTGTTACCACAGGTAAACACTATTGTTTTTTTGTTTTTTTTTCCTTTCCTCTTCTCCTTCCAGCACCTCTGCCTTAAAAGATCTGGAAGATGGAGGCCCGCATAAAGGAACTTTGCGGAGTGACTGATACAATCCTTTCAGATGTACAGACTTTAAAAACCCGTTTTGCAAGCCTACAGGACCTCACTAATCATAATTTGCAAGTGTTTGGACAGACTACCCAGGAATTGCGAGCCAGGATTGAGGCTCTAGAGGAACGAGCCCAGGCTCCTGCCATAACCCCAAGTTCTGGGATCCCCAAATTACCTCCTTTTCGTTTTGGCGGTGAACGTGAGAAATTCAGGGGATTTATTAATCAATGCAATTTATTTTTCTCTGCACATGCTTCATAATTTCCCACTGAACGATCCAAAGTGCTTACTATAATCATGTTGCTTACCAATAAGGCTTTGATGTGGGCAAACCCTCTGATTGAGACTGAGGATGATTGTTTGAATCACCTTGATGCTTTTATTTCAGCCATGGGGCAGGTGTTTGATGACCCCAATCGAGGTGCAACAGCTGAAGCAGCCATGTTAACTTTGCGCCAAGGTAAGCGTTCAGTAGCCGAATATGCCCTGGATTTCAGGAGATGGGCTCTTGATACCACTTGGGACACTTCCGCTAAAAAATCTATTTTTCGGAAAGGGTTGTCTCCACTGATTAAGGATGAACTTGCTCGTGCCGACCCTCCCACTGCGTTAGGTGACTTTATTAACTATTGTATCCGTATTGATGCTCGTCTGACTGAACGCAGACAAGAGAGATGGTTCGAAAATAATCGCACTAACCTTTTACTACCTCCCTCCTCAGCTAAGGAAACTTTGAGTAGGATCACAAGGGAACCAGAACCTGAACCCATGCAGGTGGACTCTTTACAAAGACGGGTTAGTGATGCACGCAAAGAACATCGTATAAAGGAAAATCTATGTTTCTACTGTGGTAAGTCAGGGCACTTCATTATAAACTGCCCCAGCCGTTCTCGTAAGACTACTGCAGCAGTCATTCACTGTGAGTGTTGCGAGAGGAGCTCTGTCATGTCCGAGCCTCAGGCTCCAGAGAGATCTGCTGCAAGAGATCTTGATTTCTCGGACTTAAACTCTGTTAGTTCTGGGGACGATGACGGTATAAACGCTGCAATTTTTCAAGTTTCCTCAGCGGTGTCCCAGCTGAGTTGTAAAAGAAACAATTCTCATTGCTTCCTTTCCATCAAACTCTGGGTTGACTCAGTCTGGGTGTCTAGCTCTGCTATGATCGACTCAGGAGCAAGTGGAAATTTTATGGATATCTCCTTTGCTCTGAAACAGGGGATACGTTCAGTGAAGAAGGCTACTCCAGTACAGATGGAGACTGTGGATGGCTCTCTACTGACTTCTGGACCAGTGGATCAAGAAACAGAGCCTTTGAGGGTCCTTATGGGTAAAGATCATCAGGAGAAAATGTCTTTTTTGCTTATCTCTTCTCCCCACTTTCCCATCATTCTAGGGCTACCATGGCTGCAGGCGCAGAATCCTATGATTAACTGGGAGACCAAGGAATTACACTTTCCGGAGAAACAGATGAGTCAAGGAGTTTCAGCTTGCTCTGTTCCTAAAGGAACCATGTCAGTCCCTGAACTACCAGCTGTATACCAGGACTATGACGATTTATGTGACAAGAAGAACGCTGATCAGCTTCCTCCTCACCGTCCATATGATTGTCCAATTGAATTATTACCCGGAGCCGAGATACCTTTTGGTAAGATCTACCCCCTAGCGGGGCCCGAGCTAAAAGCTTTGAAGGATTATATAGACGAAAATTTAGCCAAGGGCTTCATACGCCCCTCTTCATCTCCCGCAGGTGCACCCATCTTCTTTGTGAAGAAGAAAGATGGATCTCTGAGACCCTGCATAGACTATAGGGAACTCAATAAGGTTACTATTAGAAACCGTTATCCATTGCCTTTAATCCCTGAGTTGTTGGAGAGAGTGCGGCATGCGAAAATTTTCTCTAAACTGGATCTCCGTGGGGCCTATAACTTGGTCCGTATCAGACCTGGGGATGAATGGAAGACTGCTTTCAGGTCACGCTATGGACACTTTGAATATCTAGTTATGCCTTTTGGTCTGAGTACCCCCCAGCCACTTTCCAACACTTCGTGAATGATATCTTCAGGGATCTCCTAGATACATTTGTGGTGATTTATCTGGATGATATTCTAATTTTTTCTAACTCCACAGAGGAACATCATGGACATGTGAGAATGGTCTTAGAACGCCTAAGACAAAACCATCTCTACATCAAACTTGAAAAATGTGAATTCCATAGGACCGAAATTCAATTTCTGGGTATGTACTATCTACGCAAGGGATTAGTATGGATGGAAGCAAGACCCAAGCCATCAAGGATTGGCCAATTCCTAGAAATGTGAAGGAGGTGCAGCGTTTCATCGGGTTTGCCAACTTCTATTGACGTTTCATTAAGAATTTTTCTGAGGTAGTGTCACCTATCACCCAACTTACCCGGAAACAGTCTAGGTTCTCCTGGACCCCGCAAGCTCAGGAAGCATTTTCCTGTTTAAAGGATAAATTTACCACCGCACCTATCTTAGTACATCCCAACCCCGAGCTTGCCTTCATAATAGAGGTGGATGCTTCAGACTGTGCCGTTGGAGCTATACTCTCTCAGAGAACAGGTGAGAAGAATGTCTTGCATCCCTGTGCCTTCTTTTCCCAGCAGTTGTCTTCGGCTGAGAGGAACTACGATGTGGGCAATAGAGAATTGTTGGCCATTATTGCCACCTTCAAGGAATGGAGACACCTTCTTCAGGGAGCTGCACAGCAAATAGTCGTCCTGACAGACCATCGTAACCTTGAATTTATCAGGTCGGCTAAGTGCCTGACTCCTCGCCAGGCTCGCTGGAATCTTTTCCTAAACCAATTTAATTTTGGCATTTCTTATAGACCAGGATCGCGCAATGGAAAGGCTGATGCACTCTCTAGGATTCATTCAGCAGAGACACGTCCACTTACTCCTCCTAAGACTATTCTTCCTGACTCTAGATTCCTGGGAGTGATTCATAATCAAGACCTACTTAAGGACATCAAGGAAGCATACCATGCGGATTCTTTGTTGGCTCAACCCCCAAGGGACGTAAGTCTTGTCTTTAAGAATGGTGTGTGGATTCAGGGACAACGTCTGTATATACCTGAAACAGTCAGATTGAGAGTATTGCAACTCATCCACGATTCCAAGATAGCCGGGCATAGGGGAATTCTAAAGACACAAGAATTTCTTTCTCGTTTCTTTTGGTGGCCCACTTGCAGGAAAGATGTCTTAAACTATGTCACTTCATGTGAAGTCTGTGCAAGATGCAAAACACCTCGCTCCTCACCAACTGGTCTGTTGCAACCTCTTCCCACCCCGTCCCGCCCGTGGGGATCCATTTCTATGGACTTCATTGTGGAGTTACCAACCTCTCAAGGGAAGAACACCATTCTAGTGGTGGTTGACCGTCTAACAAAGGCAGCTCATTTTATCCCTTGTGTCGGCTTACCCACTGCAAAACAGACATCAGACTTGATGATTAAGAATGTGTTTCGCTTACATGGAGTACCGGATGAGGGCATTTCGGATCGAGGGGTGCAATTCACTTCAAGGTTTTGGCAAAATTTCTGTGCAGCATTGGACATTAAAGTAAACCTTTCTTCTGCTTTTCATCCCCAGACTAATGGACAGACAGAACGAACCAATCAGACCCTGGAGCAGTATCTCCGCTGTTTTATCTGCCACCTACAGGATGATTGGGTGGATCTACTTCCACTGGCTGAGTTCTCTTATAACAACTCTCAGAGCGCCTCCACTAAGCAGTCTCCTTTTTACTCCAATCTAGGTTATCATCCTAACATTCTTCCTCGATTTCCCATAGAAACGCCTTTGCCGGCAGTGGCTGAAAGAATCACTTCTTTACAAAAGAATATGGATCTTCTAAAGGAAAATCTAGAATTGGCTCAGGAAAGGTACAAGAAAGCAGCAGATAAATTTCGTAAACCTGCACCAGCTTTCAAGGTAGGAGATTTGGTCTGGCTGTCAACCAGAAATCTTAAATTAAGGATTTCATCGTCTAAATTGGGACATAAGTACATTGGACCTTAGAAGATCAATAAGATTATAAGTGCTGTTGCTTGTCGTCTTCAACTACCCAGAACTATGAGAATCCACCCTGTCTTTCATGTATCCCTACTAAAGGCTGCAACACCCAATACGTTTCCTGGACGTTCTTCTCCTTGCCCTGACCCAGTGCTGGTCGATGGTCAGGAAGAATTTATGGTGGAAAGGATTCTAGATTCCAGGTTGTACAGAAATCAGTTGCAATATTTGATTAAATGGCAGGGCTACCCAGTGGAGGACAACTCATGGGAACCAGTCAATAATGTAAATGCTCCTCGCCTGCTCCGCCAGTTTCATCAGAGGTACCCTGACAAGCCTGGTCTGAGGTCATCCGGAGGTTGTCCCTAAGGGGGGAGTAATGTAAGGTTCTTTGTCTCTGTTGACATGTTCCTTGAAACTCAGTTTTCCGTCGGCCATTTTGCTTTCTGTCTTTCTGCAGCTCTTGCCCTCAGTTAATATGGAGTTTCCAGTTTTCATGTTCCCGCCCTGATTCTTCCCTCTTGCTTCTTAAGCAGCCTCAGCTGAACAATCAGTGCTCCTGAATCAAGCCTCAGTCAGTCTGTGACCTGACTCCTGGAAGCCTTGGACTTGTACTCCAGCTATTCCCTACTGAGGAACCTTGGAACACTTTTGGACTCTGGAAACCTGCTGTTTGGTGAATCCATGTTTGCAGAGGAATTACCGTACAGAGAAGAGATCCTGAACCTGCTTTGGAGAGTTATTGTAGAGCTTGAAGTTACTCTGGCCTGCTGTGTCTCCTGTCGCTGTTCCTGCAAACTGTGTGAACTTTTCAGCATGCTTGTATGAAGTAATACAAGTCATTTCATTTCAACCTATGTCTCCTGTTGTCATGGGTGCATCGCCATGAAGATCGTCGCGATTGCACATTCTGACTTCTCACAGCTGAGCTGCTGTTTCTTTGTTTTTTGGTAATGAGAGAGTTCATTTTTCCTAGCTCTTTGCTAAGGCTAGGTGCAGCCTCGCCCGGCTGCTTTTGATTATGTTCTAATTAGTTTCCTTTATATTTCTGCCAGTCTGGGTGTTAGACGCCGGTGAAAGCATTCATGTAGTTTAGCAGACTGGATCGGTTCTGAGAATATTTAAGCTAAGAGCTCCTTAGTTGTTTTTACTCTTACAGCTTATAGTTTTTTCTCTGAGACCTTAGGTGTTCCTACTGTGTGTGAGTGTTGTATGTAAGACTTTATTTACTTTATGTCTTGTCTTTGTTGTATGTCTTTCTGTTCATTAACCGTTACCTGTTCATTCCCTTTGGTGGTATTCAGGGTCCTTCTTAGGACTAGAATACAGTTGGCAGGGATTGATAGGAGTCAGGGTTTACGCTGGTGGCCTGGACCTCTGTACCTTTAACAGTACCTCCAGGTTGAGGGATTAGTTAGGACCCCAGTTTAGGGTCAGCTTAGACCCCGGTCACCCTCTAGCCGGAGACAGCGTATAACGGATTCCGTTTTGACCCTCTGGACATTCTGTCAGGTAAATCTATGTTATCATATATCTATGCGCATGTTATATAGTATGTTGCCCTTTTGATATAGATTACTGACATCACATATATATATCTGCTATACAGCGTGACATTTTCACCGGCCCAACTAAAGATTCTCCCCAGCTGTCATGGATCCAGTAGCCCAGCTGGCCCGGCAGTTGCAGGGGTTGTCCATGGAATTTGCAGACATTAAGTCCAAGGTTTTGTCCCTCCCGGAGCAAACCAGATCTGAACCTAAGGTTGCTCTCCCGGACAGGTTCACTGGTGGGCGGGACAAATTTTTTACTTTCCGGGAGGCATGTAAATTGTACTTTCGGCTGCGGCCTCGGTCATCTGGGAGTGAAGAGCAGAGGGTGGGAATTGTTATCTCGCTCTTACAAGGGGACCCTCAATCTTGGGCGTTCTCTATTCCTCCAGGCTCCCCAGATCTCCAGTCAGTGGATCGATTTTTTACTGCCCTGGGTCTGGTATATGATGATCCGGATCGAGTCTCCCTTGCTGAAACAAGGTTACGTAAAATACGGCAAGGAAATCGTCCAGCGGAGGAATATTCTTCTGAGTTCCGTAGATGGGCAACAGATACTCAGTGGAATGACCCAGCTCTTAGGAGCCAGTTTTGTCAAGGGTTGTCTGACAAATTAAAAGATGTGTTGGCTCAGTATGATTCTCCTCCATCATTGGAGGCTGCTATGGCCCTCGCTATTCGCATTGATAGACGACTTCGGGGAAGACGCGAGGTAACCCCCCCATGATGACTCCACCTACTACTAAAGTCCCTTATACTGAGGATCCCCTGGTCTGTTCTGAGGAACCCATGCAGTTGGGAGGGACATCATTTTGTAGGAGGGAATCGGCGGTGCGCCGCAAGACTAGAAGGTGTTTCTTTTGCGGGAGAGAGGGACATTTTGTTGGGGGGTGTCCATCCCGGACCTCTTTGAGCCAAGGAGTTAACCTGGGAGTGTGTATTTCGTCCCCAAATCCCTCTCAGTTTCTCGTGCCTGCGGAGGTGGTGATTGTTACTAGAACTGAGAGGATTTCTGTTTTTCTTGATAGTGGGTCCGGGGCTAATTTGGTGGACGCTCGGTTTGCCCAGGTGCATGGTATGCAACTGAGTGTATTGGCCAAACCGGTCCCTATACTCTCTATTGATTCTAGACCTCTTGGTCAAGGTAGCTTGGTACAAGCTGTTCATAACATAGATCTTCGAGTAGGGGCAATACATAAAGAGCAATTGTCTTGTTATGTGTTGGAGGGTCTACCTACTCCTATTGTGTTGGGACTTCCTTGGTTGGCTAAACATAACCCAGTGATTGATTGGCAATCCAGAAAGATAAGCCAGTGGGGTGAATTTTGCAAGAATAACTGCATGAGCACGGTCATCGGTGCGGTTGTGCCTAGGACTTTGCCTCCTTTTCTGGAGGACTTTGGGGAGATGTTCTCAGAGGAGGGGTGTAAAGAGTTTCCTCCTCATCGCGCAGATGACTGCTCAATAAAGTTGCTTCCTGATGCCTTATCTCGTACTTTCCCAAGGGCCGGGAAGACGGATGATCCGGTTCCTATTCCTCAGGAGGGAGTTGTAGTGTCAGCTGTATGCTCTGAGCTTGAGGGGGAAGTATTGGGGGCTCAGGGGGACGCCCCTGTGGGACTTCCAGGGAGACTGATAGTTCCAGATCGCTTAAGACTGAAGGTTACGGGGAACCGTTACAAACGGATGGCTGATAGGAGGAGAGTTTCTGGTCTAGATCTGAAGGTGAACGATCTGGTTTGGTTGTCTACCAGGAATATAAAAGTTAAAGTTTCCTCCTGGAGGTTGGGTCCCAGATTCATCGGGCCGTACAGGATCAGTTCCATAATTAATCCTGTGGCATTTCGTCTGGACCTCCCTCCTACGTTTAAAAATCATAATGTGTTTCACAAGTCATTACTTAAAAAGTATGTGGCACCAGTCATACCGTCACCTCTACCTCCTTCAGTGGTGGTCAATGATAACGTGGAAATTCATGGGTCGAAAATTATTGACTCACGTCTCAGTCGCCGATCCCTTCAGTACTTAGTTCAGTGGAGGGGGTATGGTCCTGAGGAGGGGACGTGGGTCCCTGCGTCTGATTTTAACGCAGATCGTTTGGTTCGGACCTTTCACACAACTCACCCGGACAGACCTGGCCATGAGGGTCCGGAGGCCCCTCGTAGAAGGGGGGGTACTGTCATGGGTGCATCGCCATGAAGATCGTCGCGATTGCACATTCTGACTTCTCACAGCTGAGCTGCTGTTTCTTTGTTTTTTGGTAATGAGAGAGTTAATTTTTCCTAGCTCTTTGCTAAGGCTAGGTGCAGCCTCGCCCGGCTGCTTTTGATTATGTTCTAATTAGTTTCCTTTATATTTCTGCCAGTCTGAGTGTTAGACGCCGGTGAAAGCATTCATGTAGTTTAGCAGACTGGATCGGTTCTGAGAATATTTAAGCTAAGAGCTCCTTAGTTGTTTTTACTCTTACAGCTTATAGTTTTTTCTCTGAGACCTTAGGTGTTCCTACTGTGTGTGAGTGTTGTATGTAAGACTTTATTTACTTTATGTCTTGTCTTTGTTGTATGTCTTTCTGTTCATTAACCGTTACCTGTTCATTCCCTTTGGTGGTATTCAGGGTCCTTCTTAGGACTAGAATACAGTTGGCAGGGATTGATAGGAGACAGGGTTTACGCTGGTGGCCTGGACCTCTGTACCTTTAACAGTACCTCCAGGTTGAGGGATTAGTTAGGACCCCAGTTTAGGGTCAGCTTAGACCCCGGTCACCCTCTAGCCGGAGACAGCGTATAACGGATTCCGTTTTGACCCTCTGGACATTCTGTCAGGTAAATCTATGTTATCATATATCTATGCGCATGTTATATAGTATGTTGCCCTTTTGATATAGATTACTGACATCACATATATATATCTGCTATACAGCGTGACACCTGTGTTTTCCTCGCACCCAAGCACAAGACGCTATAGGAACTGTACACTATAAATGACAATCAGGCTTTACAGTTACCTTCTTGTGCACTTTCCAGGAGACATGTGTGCTTTGCGCAGCTGGGCCACACATCCCCCCCTAGTTAAACTCAGCACTCCCGGGCTGAAATAGAAAAGAAAAACATTTTTGTTTTGCATATAACATCAACATAATAACTCATCCCTTGCGCCAAAGATGACGCTGCTGGGACTTGCGGTACTGTGGCACGGAAGACCTCACTGGCTTCAGGGACGGGGTCACTGACATGGGTGACGTTTAAGGCGTACCACCCTTTTAACCCCCAGTGCCGCGTGTAACTGACAATGTCCCCGTTTACAAGATCCCTCCCCGGGTGCCCGATGGGTAGGTGGGACTCCACATCTCTCCGACTCACAAAGATCTCTTGGTACAGGCCCGGCTCATGTATGAAGCCCCAGCCTTTGCGGAGTTGGAATTCCCTAACGGCCCCCTGGCGCCGCGGTTCCCGGAGTGTACCTTTGTTCTTCCGGACGGTCTCCTTATCGGCGAGGAACTTTTCATGGTACCGCTGCCGCTGTTGCTGCGCCTCTCTCTGCTCCTGTTGGCGTTGCTTATCCTGATCACGGCGTCGCTGCTCATTTTCCACTTTTACAGCATAGGTGACGTCATCCAGATACTGCATCGCGTCCCAATCGATTTCTGGCAATGATGGCTGGGACCCCTCCGGTGTTCCTACCGGGGAACTGTAATCTGCTGCGGCCTCCTGGCCTGGCTGGCACTCCGGAACAGGCAGGACTCCCTCAGCCTCCTTCTCTTCCACCGCTCCATCGGTGGGGTCAGGTACAGCTCTTTTGGGGCCGGTGTTGTGAATGGGTTTGAGATGAGTTCTGAGCAGAGGCTCCCTCTGGTGGTTACAAGCGGTACTAGTGAGGATTGTGAGGACTGGGAATCAGGTGTTACTGATTGGTCGTTGTAGATTCCCAGTCCTCACAATCCTCACTAGTACCGCTTGTAACCACCAGAGGGAGCCTCTGCTCAGAACTCATCTCAAACCCATTCACAACAGGCCGGCCTCCGGTTTTCCTTCAGCTTTCTTCAGCAGTGACACAGGAAGGTCAGGTAATGGCGTTGTTCCTGTAGGAGAGAGCACTGCGTCCCACAGCAGCCGCTGTGTCTGGGTACACCAGTGTCTCTCGGTCTCCTCCATGTCTGCCTGGCGCTGGATCAACTTTTTAAGCGCCGCATTCTCCTCCTTTAACTCCAGCATGGTTTGTTGAAGGTCCTGGACTAGGGATGGCTCCGGTTCAAGCAACAGCTTTACTGGGGAACAGGGCCTGCGCTCCACCGCTCCCTCACACAGCTGCTCTTGTCCTTCTGCCATCTCTCTCCAGGCCAGACTGTGTTTTCCATCAGGAACAATCTGGTCTCCTCCGTGGAGGCGGGATTTGCGCTTTCTCTTTTTTGCATAGATTAAGAGGAGGCGGATCTCCCTTGCAGTGGGGTAGGATCTCACATTATAGTAGCATTTTGAGAGGGCGGCCATAACTTTCGCGCCACAGGGGGGGTACACGCCCACGAATGCACACCCACCTTCTTCACCAGCGCCTCAGAGCGCGAATATGGCGGCAAAATGGCGGAAAATGGCGCCAAAAATCACAAAAACGTTACACAGTCTTTTTGCACAAAACAGTTCAATAGGCACACAGGACTCACAAATTGTAAGCTTCGTATCCTGTTCGTGACGCCAAAGATGACGCGCACCACATTGGTGGTACCAGGGCTATGGGGTACTCGGAACCGAGCCCATGGAAGTCTATGGGGAATGTCACTGGCAGCAGAGCTCGGTCCGTGGCCCTGGCGGTCATGCAATGGGGGATATTTACAGGGGATTATAAAGATAGTTTGTGACGCCACCTGTGGTTTCTGATCTGATTGACCAACGCTGCAGGGTAGATCTCTGAGGGGATGTTATGGCAGCTAGATGTTAAGTCCCCCACAGGTGGGACTGTTCCCTCAAAGTCTATGGTGGTGATGCAGGGTGCAGATAAGAATTCAGTCACACACAATGCAGTCTCTTTCCATACCTTTACTTGTAGATGTTTAAAGCAGGTCCCGGGAAGCTGGTCAGGTTGGAGAATGCACATTCAGGAAACTGTTGAGCAGGTTAGAGGCCTCCTTTCTCCTTGTAATGTGTGTGAGTACAAACTTGCATAAAGTCAAGTGCAACTCTCTCAATAGCAACTATGCCCGGCCAACATTGTGGTGGAGTCTTCTATGTCTCTGATTATCAGATGTTGAGAGAACTAAGTCTATGTGGCGGTACCTGCCAGACCCTGTTCTGCCTGACCCCGGTTACGTATCGGCACTTGGGCTACCTTCTGCGGCTTGAAGTCCAGCAAGGCCTCCGGTTTTCTATCACTAGACGTGAAGTACTAGCAATGCTTCGGACCCGGTGTCCGGTTTACTGAGTGAGGGTGATTTGTCCCTTTGTCACTCTTACTTCTCCACTCGCCTGTCGCCCTGCTCTCGCCCTTAACATAAGCACGGGTAGCAGTGAGTGTAGTGGTCAGCTTTCCTTCAGAGCTCACTGACCTGTTCTCAGTTGCCTCGTTGGTATAACTGCAGTAGTTCCCTTCCTTCTTTCCTTCACAGAACTCTGTCCAGAGCAGCTCACAGGACGCTTCGTCAGACTGTATACACGCTGTAGCTCTGAGAGTCACTTTCCACTTTCTTAGGAACACAAGCAGCTTGTTCTGAGATAGCAGTTCTGATTGTAGTTCTGACTAGGCTAGAGTAAGTCCGTCTACTCGTACCAGCCTCCACGTCTGTATAATGAACTATCTGAGCTCCTTCAGGAATCAGTCTTCAATCCTCTCCCTCCAAGACTGAACTCTCCTCTCCTTCCGTCTGTCTCTGACTGAAACAGAAACTAAACTGATCTTCTCTGTCCAAAGACAGGAACTTGAATGACTCACTATTGCTACATCACACTACTAAATAGTCTGAAATGCCTCTAGTGGCAGTGTTGAGAAGTGTGTGATGTGAATGAATATCAGGCTTTACAGTTACCTTCTTGTGCACTTTCCAGGAGACATGTGTGCCTTGCGCAGCTGGGCCACACACCCCCTTTTGTTCTCTCCTAGTGTTCCACCTGCCGGTTCCTCCATGCTGCCTGTGGTCAGGTCCTCTGCCGCATTTCTCCTGCCTGTGTCTCATCTGCGCTTCCCTGTACCAGTGCCCGTAGTGCCATCCCGTCTGTGCTTTCACCCTGCCAGCGTTCCTGTGTCTCTGCCTTGTCCGCTGCTCCGGTGTCCCTGCCGTGTCCATCTTCCATTGTCTCAGCCGTGTCCCTCTGCCAGTGTCTCTTCCATGCCTGCTTCTTTATTGTTCTCGCCGGTTGTCCATTTGTGTCGCCTTTAGTGCGCCCTGGGGAGGGTCGTGGTCGCGGTCCTGCGGGTCCACTCTAGGAGTACCACAAATTCTTACAGTATAATCAGGCCATGGACCCCGCTGGTGCCTCTGATGCGCACGAAGTACCAGGGCTTATGGGGTACTCGGCACCGAGCCCGTTGAAGTCTATGGGGAATGTCACAAGTAGCACAGCTCGGTCCGTTGCCCTGGGCGCTCATTCAAAGGGGATATTTACAGGGGATAAAAGTAATAGTTTGTGACGCCACCTGTGGTTCCTGATCAATGTGACCAGCGCTGCAGGGTGAATCTTCTGAGGGGATGTTACTAGGCAGCTAGATGTTAAGTCCCCCACAGGTGGGACTGTTCCCTCAAAGTCTATGGTGGTGCAGGTGCAGATAATAAGTCAGTCACACACAAGTTGTTCTCTTTCCATACCTTTACTGGTGCTGGTAGCAGGTATGTCCCGGGAAGCTGCTCAGGGTGGAGTATGTACATCCAGGTATTCGCTGAGTAGATTTAAGGCCTCCTGTCCCTTTTAAGTGTGGGAGTCCTAACCTGCGTGAAGTCAGGTTTAACTCTAAATATCACAGCTACGCCCGGCCAACATTGTGGTGGAAGTCTTCTTGTGGCAAGAACTAAGTTCATATGGCTGCAGACCCGACTCCTGTTCTGCCTGACCCCTGTTACGTATCGGCACTTAGGGCTACCCTCTGTGACTTGAAGTCCAGCAGGGATTCCGGTGTTTCTATCACTAGCCGTAAAGGTTCCAGCAATACTTCGGACCCGGTGTCCGGTTAAGTTGAGTGAAGGTGATCTGTCACCGAAGTCACTCCTTCCTAGGGTCACCACTTGCCCATCGCTCTACTCTCATCCTTAACATAAGCACAAGGCAGCAGTAGGTTTTGTCATTAGCTTTCTTTCTTCTTTCCAAAGCTCGCTGACTGATTCTCAGTTAACTCGATGTTCTGCCAACTGTAGTCCCCTTTCTTCTTTTCCTTCTTAAACTCTGTCCAGAGCGGCTATCAGGACCTTCCGTCAACTGACCTCGTGCTCGCTCCGAGAGTGTCTTTCCACATTCGTTAGGGAACTCACAGTCTAGATGTCCTGAGATATGAGCTTGCAATCTCTCTTCTCCGACTGTCTCGTCTGACTGGAAATCTCCATACGTCTCTAGCTCAGACTGAGCTCTGACAGGAACCCCTCCCTCTGGTGTCCTGAGGAGATCTGCTCTGTCTGAGGTACAACCAACAACTAGAATAGCTGTCTGGCTAGAATGCCTACTGCTGCATTTCTCCACACCCCTAAATACCTGAATCTAAAGGGCTCCCTCTGGTGGCTCCTGGGAAATGTGAAGTGTGAATGAATATCAGGTTTTGCAATTACCTTTCAGTACATACTCCTGGAAACATGTGTACCAAGCGCAGCTGGGCCACACATCCCCCCTAGTTATCATCAGCACTCCTGGGCTGAAATAGAAAAAAAAAACAATTTTTATAATAACATTAACAATATAACTCATCCCTTGCGGGAGGTAAGGACTCTTTAACGTTACAATGTGTACAAGTAGCAAAATAGGAAAATATCAAAATACTATTTACAATAAATACAAGACACGATTCTTGTGGAGAACCCGCACCAAAAACCTCCCACGTGGGTCCTGGGTGGGCTGCAGGACTTCTCTGCTGCAGACCTCACTCTAGGCCACACCATACGGGTTTTTCTTCAGAGGTAGATATGGCTTTATGTAAAACCAAGATGGGGCACCGAAGTGCGAACTATTTACAATTAAAGTTTTTGTGCTGCAAGAGTCCTCAGCACGCAGTCCTTGCATAAAACATTTCACATTAGAAAAATCACATTTATACTACACTTTACCCAACTGGGGTATTCTACTTAAAATCATGCAAAACATTTATCACATATTAATAAAGTGCAAGTTCTTCAACTTTGTACAGTTGCAGTAAACCCTGTCTGGGTCCTACTGGTCTTCTTTTCTTTTGCAGATAGCGATGACATCTTCCACTCCTGGGGCTGGAAGCACGCGGTGCACTCTGGATCGCAAAACAAACAGATCATGTCCTGCTACCTGTGTCTGGGTAGCTACAGTCCTTGTTTCACTTTTGCGGTTGCTTTTGCGACTTGCTGGAGGCCTTACAGGTGCCTCTTCTGAATACTGGCTTTGCTCAGTAGGGGTCGCTGTTGCACCATAAGATGTGGGGCAGGAAGCAGGGGTGCGCAGTGGCTTACTTGGGGTCGCTGCACTCTGTTGCGTTGCAGAATAGGTCGCAGTATACGATGCAGAATAGGTCGCAGTATACGATGCAGAATAGGTCGCAGTATACGATGCAGGTGCGCGGCCTGGCGCTGACGTGGCTGGGGCTGGAGAAACGGAGTCACGGGGTACACTACCGGCTTCAGGGACGGGGTCGCTGACACGGGAAACATTCAAGGCATACCATCCCTTAAGGCCCCAGTGCCGCATGTAGGTGACTATATCCCCTATAATCAGATCCCTTCCCGGGTGCCCATCTGGCAGGTGAGACTCCACATCTCTGCGGTTTACAAATATCTCCTGGTACAGGCCTGGCTCATGGATGAACCCCCAGCCTCCCTGGAGTTTAAAGTCTCTAATGGCCCCCTGGCGCCGCGGTTCCCGGAGCGTACCTTTATCTTTCCTGACGCTCTCCTTATCAGCAAGGTCCCTCTCCCGGTACCGCTGGCGGAGCTGCTGCGCCTCTCTCTGCTCCTGTTGCTGCCGCTGCTCATGTTCACGGCGTCACCACTCGTTCTCCAGCTGGGCGGCGTATTCTACGTCGTCCAGGTACTCCATTTCCTCCCAGTCGACCTCCATCACGAACGGCTGGGTCCCCTCCGGTGTCCCTACCGGGGGACTGCATTCCGCTGCGGCCTCCAGGCCGGGCTGGCACTCCGGAACGGGCAGGGCCTCCTCAGCCTCCTTCTCTCCCGCCGCGTCCCCGGAGGAGTCAGGATCAGCACTTTTGGAGCCGGCCTCCGGTTTCTCTTCAGCCGCTGGCGGTGGTGGCACAGGTAACGGTTGCACTTCTGGAGGGGAGAGCGTTGCGTCCCACAGCAGCCGCTGTTTCAGGGCACGCCAGCTTTTCTCCATCTCCTCCATTTCTTCACGGTGCCGGGCCATGTCCCTTAACACCGCATCCACCTCCTCCACTTTCTGCATGGTTTGGTTGGTCTCCCGACCTGGGGACGGTTCAGGCACAGGCAGTAGCTCTTCAGAGGAACGGGATCTGCGCACCGCCATTCCTCCACACAGCGTCTCCTGTCCTTCCGCCATCTCACTCCAGGCCAGACTGTGTTTCCCATCTGGAACAATCTGGTCCTTTCCGTGGAGGCGGGACTTTCACTTCCTCTTCTTGGCATAGAGGATGAAGAGGAGGCGGATCTCCCTTGCAGTAGGGCAGGCTTTCGTATTGTAATAGCATTTAGACAGAGCGCCCATAGCTTGCGCGCCACAGGGGGGGGTACGCCCACGAAGGCACGCCCTTCTTCTTCACCAGCGCCTCAGGACGCGAATATGGCGGCAAAATGGCGGAAGATGGCGCCAAAAATCACAAAAATGCAACACCGTCTTTTTGCACAAAACAGTCCAATTCTAGGCACACAGGACTCACATTCAGTAAGCTTCGTATCCTGTTCGTGACGCCAAAGATGATGCGCACGAAGTACCAGGGCTTATGGGGTACTCGGCACCGAGCCTGTTGAAGTCTATGGGGAATGTCACAAGTAGCACAGCTCGGTCCGTTGCCCTGGGCGCTCATTCAAAGGGGGATATTTACAGGGGATAAAAGTAATAGTTCGTGACGCCACCTGTGGTTCCTGATCAATGTGACCAGCGCTGCAGGGTGAATCTTCTGAGGGGATGTTACTAGGCAGCTGGATGTTAAGTCCCCCACAGGTGGGACTGTTCCCTCAAAGTCTATGGTGGTGCAGGTGCAGATAATAAGTCAGTCACACACAAGTTGTTCTCTTTCCATACCTTTACTGGTGCTGGTAGCAGGTATGTCCCGGAAGCTGCTCAGGGTGGAGTATGTACATCCAGGTATTCGCTGAGTAGATTTAAGGCCTCCTGTCCCTTTTAAGTGTGGGAGTCCTAACCTGCGTGAAGTCAGGTTTAACTCTAAATATCACAGCTACGCCCGGCCAACATTGTGGTGGAAGTCTTCTTGTGGCAAGAACTAAGTCCATATGGCTGCAGACCCGACTCCTGTTCTGCCTGACCCCTGTTACGTATCGGCACTTAGGGCTACCCTCTGTGACTTGAAGTCCAGCAGGGATTCCGGTGTTTCTATCACTAGCCGTAAAGGTTCCAGCAATACTTCGGACCCGGTGTCCGGTTAAGTTGAGTGAAGGTGATCTGTCACCGAAGTCACTCCTTCCTAGGGTCACCACTTGCCCATCGCTCTACTCTCATCCTTAACATAAGCACAAGGCAGCAGTAGGTTTTGTCATTAGCTTTCTTTCTTCTTTCCAAAGCTCGCTGACTGATTCTCAGTTAACTCGATGTTCTGCCAACTGTAGTCCCCTTCCTTCTTTTCCTTCTTAAACTCTGTCCAGAGCGGCTATCAGGACCTTCCGTCAACTGACCTCGTGCTCGCTCCGAGAGTGTCTTTCCACATTCGTTAGGGAACTCACAGTCTAGATGTCCTGAGATATCAGCTTGCAATCTCTCTTCTCCGTCTGTCTCGTCTGACTGGAAATCTCCACACGTCTCTAGCTCAGACTGAGCTCTGACAGGAACCCCTCCCTCTGGTGTCCTGAGGAGATCTGCTCTGTCTGAGGTACAACCAACAACTAGAATAGCTGTCTGGCTAGAATGCCTACTGCTGCATTTCTCCACACCCCTAAATACCTGAATCTAAAGGGCTCCCTCTGGTGGCTCCTGGGAAATGTGAAGTGTGAATGAATATCAGGTTTTGCAATTACCTTTCAGTACATACTCCTGGAAACATGTGTACCAAGCGCAGCTGGGCCACACACCTCGGCTGCAACTCAAAAGGAGTTGATCTTTTTACAGGAGAACCAGACCCGTATTATGTCCGTCATGAAATCTATGGACACCCGGTTGTCCGCCCAGGGAACGCCTCGCTGCTGGCCGGCCTCCAGCAGGAGCTCGCTCAGCAGCGTGACACTCAGGCCCATATTCTCAGATACATGGCATCCGTGGATGACAGGTTACTCACTATCCAGTCGTCCGCCGCAGCCTCTGTACCAGCTCGAGACCCTTTTTCCAACCCTCCGCCGCATCTGGGGAAGCCACCTAGGTATAGCGGAGACCACAAATTGTGTAGAGGGTTCCTGAATCAGTGTCGCCTACATTTTGAGCTTCTGCCCCAGCAATACCCCACAGATCTAGCCAAGATGGCGTTTTTCATGTCTCATCTTGAGGGAGAGGCTTTGGCTTGGATGAACCCCCTGTGGGAACCTGATGACCCTGTTGTTTCGAGTATCCAAAGTTTTTTAGACACCTTCCGCAGAGTTTTTGATGAACCCGGCCTTTTGGCATCCACTACCGAATCACTTCTTAATCTTCACCAGTGTAACCTCTCTGTAGGACAATACGCCATCCTTGTCCTCTGAGCTGGGTTGGAACAATGAGGAACAATGAGGCCTTGGTAGGAACGTTTTGGTGAAGTCTGTCTTCTCGAATTAAGGATGAACTGGCGGGATGGGACACACCGACTTCCTTGGAGGATCTAATCTCCTTGGTGACTCGGATTGATCTTCGCTTCCAGGAGTGCTCCCGCGAGTCTGCCAGAGAGAGAAGACTTCCCCAACTGTCCGTGGCTACACGCAGTCCTCCCTGTTCGCTGTGCGTGTCAGCTTCTCGGCACCTGAGCCTATGCAGGTGGACCATCTCAAGCCGGTAGGAAAGCGCCGTAGAGAGAGGCTCGCACAAGGACTTTGTTTTTACTGCGGCAGTGCTGCTCATCTTCTACGTTCTTGTCCTGAGAGGCCGAGAAACGCCTCCGCCTAGGTCAGGTAAGAGAGGCCTCCCTAGGTGACTGCGATTCCTCTCTGCCTTTGACCCTCTCTATTATTTTGAAGTTGAGTTACAGTCGTTTTTCTGAATTGGCTTACATTGACTCAGGCGCGGCGGACAACTTCATTCAGGCGGTCAAAAAATTTCGGATTCCTGTCAGGTCCTTGGAGACTCATCGGCAGATAGCTTCAGTTGATGGTAGGCCCTTGCAGGAGACTGTTACTCAGGTCACCGAAGAAGTGGAAATACAGATCAGAGCCTTGCATCGGGAGAGGATAGCCTTCTACGTTCTACCCTCATTGTCTCATACATTTCTTCTGGGACTTCCGTGGTTAAGAATTCATGAACCCATTCTTCATTGGCGCTCTGGTGACATTTTGCGTTGGGGACACTCCTGCCAGAAAAGGTGCTTGCTTCCTGTCCAGCCGGTAAATTCTCTGCGGCCAGCCTCAGTGCCTGCACAATTGCCATCGGCCTATTGGGCCTTTATGGACGTTTTCAATAAAAGGGAGGTGGAGAATTTGCCCCCGCATCATCTGTATGATTGCCTGATCGAACCTCGTTCCAGGCTCTACTCCACCTCGGGGCCGGATTTACCCTTTGTCTCCTGCCGAAACTCAAGCCATGACCGAGTAAATCCACGAGAATTTGGCCAGAGGCTTCATTCGGAAGTCCTCTTCACCTGCAGGTGCAGGTTTCCTCTTTGTTAAAAAGAAGGATGGGTCCCTCCGTCCCTGCATTGACTATCGGGGCCTCAACGACATCACTATTAAGAACAAGTACCCTCTACCTCTTATTCTGGAACTTTTCGACCGGTTACGGGGAGCACGGATCTTTAGTAAGCTGGATCTCAGTGGGGCTTACAATTTAGTCCGTATCCACTCAGGGGATGAGTGGAAGACCGCTTTTAATACCCGTGATGGACACTATGAGTATTTCGTTATGCCCTTCGGTTTGTGCAAC
This sequence comes from Oophaga sylvatica, assembly GCA_033576555.1. Lineage (NCBI taxonomy): Eukaryota > Metazoa > Chordata > Amphibia > Anura > Dendrobatidae > Oophaga > Oophaga sylvatica. Next base: position 12,805 of record JARQOD010001424.1, on the reverse strand, counting down.
GTTCCCGCAGTATTCTAGGAATTTGTTAACAATGTCTTCCGAGATCTACTGTACGCCTGCATGGTAGTGTACTTAGATGATATTCTTGTGTATTCCTTGGATCTGTCTACCCATAGAAAGGACGTCCGCCAAGTACTGCAATGTCTGAGGGAGAATCATCTTTTTACAAGCTGGAGAAGTGCGCCTTCGACCAGTCGTCTCTTCCGTTCCTGGGTTATATCATCTCTGACTCTGACTTACGCATGGACCCAGGAAAGCTGTCCACCATGCTCAACTGGCCGCATCCCCATGGTGTTAAGGCGATCCAGCGATTCCTTGGATCCTCCTCCGGTCAGTTGGTCACCTGTGGCTTCTTCTCCAAGACGTTCTCCACCTCAGAACGAAATTATTCCATTGGTGACAGGGAGCTGTTGGCCATCAAATTGGCACTGGAGGAGTGGCGACATGTATTGGAGGGAGCCATACATCCTTTTAAGATCTACACGGATCACAAGAACCTGGCATACATCCAGACAGCGCAAAGACTTAATCCTCCGCAAGCCAGGTGGTCTATGTTTTTTGCCCATTTTGATTTTGAACTCCATTTTCGTCCCGGTATTAAGAATCTCAAGGCAGATGCGTTATCCAGGTCCTTTCTGTCTGTCGAGACTGAGGAAAAACCCTCGCACATCATAGATCCCTCCAAGGTCATCATGGTAGCCCCGTCAGGCTAACCTCCCTTCCTCCGGGGAAGACATTCATTTCTGTGAGCAATAGAAGGCGAGTCTTACACTGGGGACATGCCTCCAAACTTGCAGGCCATGCCGGAATAAAGAAAACCTTCATCCTTGTGTCTTGCTACTATTGGTGGTAACCCTGCTCCAAGATGTCCAAAGCTTTGTGGCCTCCTGCCCGTCTTGTGCCAAGAACAAGGTTCCAAGGCAGTTACCCTCTGGACTCCTTCACCCGATGCCCGTTGCCTCTTCTCCTTGGCAGCATATTGCTATGGACTTTATTACCGATCTGCCTCTGTCTTCAGGTTGTACAGTTGTCCTCGTGCTCGTAGATCGTTTCTCCAAGATGGCTCATTTCATCCCTCTGCCTGGCTTGCCCTCTCTACCCGAGTTGGCAAACGTATTCATTCAGCATATTTTTCGGATTCATGGCTTCCCTCAACATATCGTTTCATACAGAGGAGTCCAATTCACCTCCCGATTTTGGAGAGCCCTTTGGAAGCTCATGAACATCACTCTGGACTTCTCGGCCTACCACCCCCAGTCCAATGGTCAGGTGGAACGTACGAATCAGATTTTGGTGACGTATCTCCGCTATTTTCCCCAACGCACATCAGAATGATTGGTCCAGCTTGCTTCCTTGGGCAGAATTTGCTTACAACAATCATACCAGCGAGTCTTCTTCCAAGTCACCGTTCTTTATTGTCTACGGGCAACATCCTGGCATGCCTTTGCCAGTTTCTCTTGTCTCGGGTGTACCGGCGGCTGATCTTCTGTCCGGTGAGTTCTCCAGGGTCTGGCAGGAGACCAGGACCAAACTTGAGCAAGCGTGTGGCTGAATGAAAAAACATGCAGACAAAAGGCGCTTGGATCCTCCATTACACCATCCTGGTGATAGAGTCTGGTTATCTTCCAAATTTGTCCGCATTAAAATCCTCTCATATCAGTAGCGTAGCTACCGGGGGGGCAGAGGGGGCGGTGGCCCCGGGCCCCGCGCTCGGAGGGGGCCCATCCGGAGCTAGTCCACTGTAACTATCGGCGTGCACAGCGTGCCGATACAGTTACATTCTGCGGCAAAGCAGGGAGAATCGCTCTCCCTGCTCTGCCGACCGGCCGCTATGGGGCCTGAGCAGGCAGTGGGGGCCCTGTGCCAGCAGTGGGCCACCCGCCCGTCATCGGTGGGTCAGCTGTATCGGCATCTAGCCAATACAGCTGACCGCATTGTGAGAGAAGGAGCGACCGCTCCTCTCCCATAATCCCCCTCTCAGCGTCTGACAGCGGGCGGGATGACATCATTGCCCGGTGCCCGCTGTCAGGAGACGAGAGGGAGAGCAGTGAGCAGCACAGGAGCCGGGAGCAAGAGAGGTGAGTACTGGATTTATTATTTTTGTAATGGGGTGCATTATAATACACAGGTTGTCTATGGGGGGCTGCATTATACTACAGAGGCTCCATATGGGGGTGCATTATAATACAGAGTCTCCATATGGGGGTGCATTATAATACAGAGGCTCCATATGGGGGTGCATTATAATACAGAGGATCCCTATGGGGGTGCATTATAATACAGAGGCTCCATATGGGGGTGCATTATAATACAGAGGCTGCCTTATAATACAGAGGCTGTCTATGGGGGGTTGCATCATAATGCAAAGGCTGCCTATGGGGCGGCTGCATTATAATACAAATGTGTTATGTTACGGTAGCTGAGGAGTGCAGGCAAAAAAGGCAATACACCAGAGCAGTTGGAATCTATGAGATTGCAGTACCCTGACTAACCACAACAACTAGAGGCAGCCGTGGAGCGTTCCTACGTTGGTCCTAGACGCCTCGTCACAGCCTGAGAAACTAACTACACCTAAAGATAGATATAGGAAAGCTATCTGCCCCGGAGCAGAACCCCAAAGATAATAGAAAGCCCCCAAACATGTAATGGCGGTTAGACAAGAAGAAATACTGACACAGACAGAAAATAGTATGAGCAAACGTTGGGGCCCAAACTAACTAAATAGAAAAGGATAGGAAGGGTACTTACTGCAATCCCAGAAAACCCTGAAAAGCACCAACTCTACTAATTTCAAAAACACCTGAGATTACACGACCTCTACCACCTAAATTAGTTCTCTGGTGTAACAAAATCAAAACAGCAGCCACTGAAAAAACTGGAAAAAGCAAAAGTACAAACATCAGTGGCTGAACTAAACTGAGAGGGCAAAAGCCCCCGGAGGGGACCCTGAAGGCCCCCACAGAAGTGCAGGACAAAATGCAAAAATCAAGCACAAAAACAAAAAGAAGAAAAAGTCTTATCTGTTAGCAGGAGATGCAGACACGACACAGCAGGCTACAAGGGAAACAGGAATCAAGGATAGAGACCAGAACAATTGATCACCGGCAACCCTGATGGGAAGGTGACTCCCTTATATAAGACCAGTCAGTAACACCTGATTCCCAATCCTCACAATCTTCACAATCTTCACTGGACAGACCAGTACCGCTTGTAACCACCAGAGGGAGCCTCTGCTCAGAACTCATCTCAAGCCCATTCACAACAGTACCCCCCCCTTGAGGAGGGGTCACCGAACCCTCATTTGAGCAACCAGGTCGGTCAGGATGAGTTCTATGGTACGCACGGATGAGTCTCCTAGCATGGATGTCCGAAGCAAACACCCAAGAATTGTCTTCCTGACCATAACCTCTCCACTTAACCAAATACTGGAGTTTCCGTCTAGAAAAACGAGAATCTAATATTTTCTCAACCACATACTCCAGATTGCCCTCAACCAAAACAGGGTCAGGAGGCACAGCAGCAGGAACCACTGGCTCAACAAACCTCTTCAACAAGGACTTGTGGAACACGTTATGGATCTTAAATGTCCCTGGAAGAAGCAAACGAAAAGAAACAGGATTAAGAATCTCCATGATCTTATAAGGTCCAATGAACCTAGGCTTAAATTTAGGAGATGCTACTCTCATAGGAATATTTTTTGAGGACAACCAGACCAAGTCCCCTACTTTAAACCGAGGACCATCAGTCCTATGCCGGTTAGCAAACCGCTGGGCCCTCTCCTGAGAGAGGGACAACCTCTCCACTACCTGGTCCCAAATCTGTTGCATACGCTCCACAACAGAGTCAACACCTGGACAGACAGAAGCCTCCGTCTGTCCTGAAGAAAATCGAGGGTGAAACCCTGAATTACAGAAAAACTGAGACATCAAAGTGGCAGAGCTAGCCCTATTATTAAGAGCAAACTCAGCCAAAGGCAAAAAAGAGACCCAGTCATCCTGATCAGCAGACACAAAGCATCTTAGATAAGTCTCAAATGTCTGGTTTGTTCTCTCAGTTTGACCATTGGTCTGAGGATGAAATGCCGAGGAGAAAGACAATTGAACACCCAGTTTAGAACAAAAAGTCCTCCAAAATCTGGAAGCAAACTGGACTCCTCTGTCAGACACTATGTTCTCAGGAATGCCGTGTAAACGAACCACGTGCTGAAGGAACAACGGCACCAATTCAGAGGAGGAAGGCAACTTAGGTAATGGCACAAGATGTATCATCTTGGAAAACCTATCACAAATCACCCAGATGGCGGTGATTCTCTGAGAAACAGGAAGGTCGGAAATGAAATCCATAGAGATATGGGTCCATGGTCTCTTGGGCACAGGCAATGGCATCAACAAACCACTAGAGCGAGAGCAAGGCTTGGAGCGAGAGCAAGTCCCGCAGGACTGCACAAATTCCCTGACATCACGAGACAAGGTAGGCCACCAAAAGGACCGACTAACCAAGTCTCTGGTACCAAAAATTCCAGGATGCCCAGCCAACGCGGAACAATGAATCTCAGACATCACACTCTTTTTCCACTAGTCCGGGACAAACAATTTTCCAACAGGGCAGCACTCGGGCCTATCCTCCTGACACCCCTCCAGAGAAAGTCTCAAATTAGGTGAGATGGCGGAAAGAACTACACCCTCTGTCAAAATAACAGAAGGATCAGATAACTCAGGAGAGTCCGCAAGGAAGCTCCTCGAGAGGGCATCCGCCTTAACATTCTTAGTGCCAGGAAGAAAGGAAACCACAAAATTAAAACGTATGAAAAACAAGGCCCACCTGGCCTGTCTAGGATTGAGTCGCTTGGCAGATTCCAGATAAACCAGATTCTTATGGTCAGTAAGGACCACCACCTGATGTTTGGCTCCCTCCAGCCAATGTCTCCACTCTTCAAAAGCCCACTTCATGGCCAATAACTCCCGATTACCCACGTCATAATTACGTTCAGTAGGAGAAAATTTTCGAGAGAAAAAGGCACAAGGGTTACTTTTAGAGGTCTCTGGATCTTTTTGGGACAAAACGGCACCTGCCCCAATTTCAGAGGCATCAACCTCCACCTGAAATGGCAGAGAAACATCAGGCTGCCGTAGAACAGGAGCAGAAGTGAATCTCTGCTTAAGTTCCTGAAATGCAGAGACTGCCTCAGGAGGCCAATTCACCACATCAGAACCCTTTTTGGTCAAATCAGTTAATGGTTTAACAATAACCGAGAAATTACCAATAAATTTACGATAAAAATTGGCAAAACCCAAAAATCTTTGAAGAGCCTTTAATGAAGTAGGTTGGACCCAATCACAGATGGCCTGAACCTTGACCGGGTCCATTTCAATAACAGATGGGGACAAAATGAATCCCAGAAATGAGATCCTCTGTACGCCAAAAAGACACTTTGATCCCTTCACATACAGAGCATTCTCTCTCAAAATCTGGAATACAGTTCGAACATGTTTCACATGAGAGTCCCAGTCATTAGAAAAAATCAAGATATCATCCAAATAAACAATCAGAAATTTATCCACAAAATCCCTGAAAATGTCATTCATGAAGGACTGGAAGACAGAAGGAGCATTAGTGAGCCCAAAGGGCATCACAAGGTACTCAAAATGCCCCTCCGGGGTATTGAATGCCGTCTTCCATTCATCCCCGTGCTTAATGCGAATAAGGTTATATGCCCCCCTGAGGTCAAGCTTGGTAAACCAAGTAGCGTTTTTCACCCTGGAAAACAGGTCAGAAATCAAGGGTAACGGGTATTGATATTTCACAGTAATATTGTTCAAAAGACGATAATCAATACATGGCCTTAATGAACCATCCTTTTTGGCCACAAAGAAAAAACCGGCACCTAAGGGTGAAGAGGATGGTCTGATATGACCCTTCTCCAATGACTCCTTGATATAAGACCGCATAGCGTCATGTTCAGGTACAGACAAGTTAAAAAGGCGACCTTTAGGGAATTTACTACCAGGCACTAATTCAATAGCGCAGTCATAGCTCCTATGGGGAGGCAAGAATGCAGATTTACTTTCGCTAAATACATCAGAAAAATCAATCAAAAAGTCAGGAACATCCTGAGCCTGGGGGGAGGCAGAAAAAACAGGAGTGTTGGTATTAACACATTGGCAGCCCCAACTGGTTACAGACACAGATTTCCAATCCAAAACAGGATTATGAGACTGTAACCAAGGGAAACCCAGTACGATAATATCATGCAGATTATACAGAACCAAAAATTTGCAGCACTCTTGATGATCAGGTTCAACCCTCATTATCACCTGAGTAGAGAACTGAGGTTTATTCTCAGCCAAAGGGGTAGAATCGATCCCCAGTAGGGGAATAGACTTTTGTAGGGGTATCAAGGGAAACCCACAACGTTTAGCAAAATCATAATCCATCAGGTTAATAGCTGCTCCAGAATCAACGAAAGCCTGAGCAGAAAATGAGGACAGAGAGCATATCAGAGTGACAGTTAATAAAAACTTAGTCTGAACACTACCCAAGACAACTGAGCGTGCAAAACGTCTTCCCCGCTTAGGGCAGACTGAAATAGCATGAGAGGCATTACCACAGTAGAAACATAACCCATTGCGCTTTCGAAACTCATGACGCTGTGCCCCAGACACCACTCTATCACACTGCATGGATTCAGAAGCAGGTTCACAAGGCAACACTATTCCACGCATACTTCTCCGCTCACGCAAACGTCTGTCAATTTGAATCGCTTATGACATAGAATCATTGAGACCAGAGGGGACAGGGAATCCCACCATAACATCCTTTACATTATCTGACAGACCCTTCCGAAAAAGGGCCGGCAAAGCGTCGTCATTCCACTTGGTCAGGACTGCCCACCTACGGAATCTCTGACAGTATAACTCAGCGTCATCAAGCCCCTGATTTAATGCCAACAAGGCTTTTTCAGCTTGATCAGTGACATTAGGCTCATCGTACATTAACCCCAAAGCCTGAAAAAATGCATCAACATCACTCAAAACAGGATCCCCAGGTGTCAGGGAAAAAGCCCAATCCTGAGGATCGCCGCGCAGGAGAGAGATGACAATTTGAACCTGCTGCGCTGCGTTCCCTGAGGACTTAGATTTTAAGGCAAAAAACAATTTACAATTATTTTTGAAATTCTGAAACTTAGCTCGATCCCCTAAAAACAAATCTGGCATGGGAATCCTAGGTTCCACAACAGGCAACCTAGCAAGATATGCAGCAATACTCTGAACCTCAGTGGCAAGCTGATCCACACGGCCAGACAACTGTGCAAACTCCATTGAGAGAAAAAAATCCTCCCCAGCACCCAGAGATACAGAGGGAAAAAAAATGCAACAAACAGAAAAATATCTCTGACAACTCTGACAACCGTTTTTTCTTTCACAAATTTTTTCCCTTCTGTGAGTACCATACAATTTTAAATTTTTGGCCGGTGATACTGTTATGTTACGGTAGCTGAGGAGTGCAGGCAAAAAAGGCAATACACCAGAGCAGTTGGAATCTATGAGACTGCAGTACCCTGACTAACCACAACAACTAGAGGCAGCCGTGGAGCGTTCCTACGTTGGTCCTAGACGCCTCGTCACAGCCTGAGAAACTAACTACACCTAAAGATAGATATAGGAAAGCTATCTGCCCCGGAGCAGAACCCCAAAGATAATAGAAAGCCCCCAAACATGTAATGGCGGTTAGACAAGAAGAAATACTGACACAGACAGAAAATAGTATGAGCAAACGTTGGGGCCCAAACTAACTAAATAGAAAAGGATAGGAAGGGTACTTACTGCAATCCCAGAAAACCCTGAAAAGCACCAACTCTACTAATTTCAAAAACACCTGAGATCACACGACCTCTACCACCTAAATTAGTTCTCTGGTGTAACAAAATCAAAACAGCAGCCACTGAAAAAACTGGAAAAAGCAAAAGTACAAACATCAGTGGCTGAACTAAACTGAGAGAGCAAAAGCCCCTGGAGGGGACCCTGAAGGCCCCCACAGAAGTGCAGGACAAAATGCAAAAATCAAGCACAAAAACAAAAAGAAGAAAAAGTCTTATCTGTTAGCAGGAGATGCAGACACGACACAGCAGGCTACAAGGGAAACAGGAATCAAGGATAGAGACCAGAACAATTGATCACCGGCAACCCTGATGGGAAGGTGACTCCCTTATATAAGACCAGTCAGTAACACCTGATTCCCAATCCTCACAATCTTCACAATCTTCACTGGACAGACCAGTACCGCTTGTAACCACCAGAGGGAGCCTCTGCTCAGAACTCATCTCAAGCCCATTCACAACACAAATGCTGCCTATTGGGGTGCATTATGCTATATTGAGGACTATCTGGTGTATTATTGTCACGGGTGTGTCGCCACGAAGATCGTCGCGATTGCACAGCCTGACTTCTCGCAGCTGAGTTTTTGGTGCTTGGTGTTTTTCGGCAGTGAGGGAGTTAATTCTCTCTCTCTGTGCTAGACGAGGCCCAGCCTCACCCAGCTGCAGTTAATTCTGCAGTATTGGGACTCCTTCAAATACCTGCCGGTCTGATAGGGTAGTTGTCGGTGAAAGCATTTCATACAGACCATCAGAGCAGATCGTGGTATTGAAGAGTTTGGAGCGAAGTGTACTCGGTGTGGTTTTTTCCCTTCCTCGCTTTATCATTTATCTCCTTACCTGTTTGTGTTCCCTCTGTTATTGTGGTGTGAGTTTTTGTATGCAAGGTGGTTTTTGGTTTTACTCTTGTACTGTCTCGTTTGTCTAGTACTGTGTGTTGGCTTATATTATCCTGTCCCCTGTTGTTGTGATTGGGGTCCTTCTCAGGACTAGATTACTGAGGTTCAGGGATCCTCAGGAGATAGGGGTTACGCTGGCGGCCTGGACCTCTGTACCTTTAACAGTACCTCCAGGTAGAGGGATTAGTCAGGGCCCCAGCTTAGGGTCAGCATAGGACCCTGACCTCCTGTACGCAGTGACAGCGTGACATTTTCACAGACCGACAAAAGATTCTCTTCAGCCTCCATGGATCCAGTAGCCAGTCTAGCTCGGCAGTTGCAGAGTTTGTCCATGGAGCTGGCGGACGTTAAGTCCAAGGTTTTGTATCCCCCGGAGCAAGCCGGACCAGAACCTAAATTAGCTCTCCCTGACAGGTTTACTGGGGGGCGGGACAAGTTTTTTGTTTTCCGGGAGGCATGTAAGTTGCACTTTCGGTTGGGCCACGGATACCCAGTGGAATGACCCGGCTCTTAGGAGCCAGTTTTGTCAAGGTTTATCTGACAAATTAAAGGATGTATTGGCACAGTATGACCCTCCCGCGTCACTGGAAGCCGCTATGGCCCTTGCTATTCGCATTGACAGACGGCTTCGGGAGAGGTGCGGGGTAACTCCGCCCCCTGTGATGACTCCACCTTCTACAAGGGCTCCTTATATGGAGGTTCCCCTGGTCAGTCCAGAGGAGCCTATGCAGTTAGGAGGGACATCATTTCGGGGGAGGGGACCGGCGATGTGCCACAAGACAGGAAGGTGTTTCTTCTGCGGGAGAAAGGGACATTTTATTGGGGGGTGTCCATCCCGTCCTTTGCAGTAAAGGGTCGTTGGAAAACTATTGATCCCAGGTTGTGCGGTGGACGGCAATCTGGGAGTAGGTTCGTCTCAGTTTCTCGTACCGGGGGAGGTGGTGGTGGGTACGAGAACTGTGAGGATATCTGTTCTTCTGGATAGTGGGGCCGGGGCTAATCTGGTGGACGCTCGGTTTGCCCGGGTTCAAGGTATGCGATTGAGTGTGTTGGCTAAACCCGTCCCCATATTCTCGATCGACGCCAGGCCTCTCGGTCAGGGAAGTTTTTTGCAAGCAGTGCATAACGTAAATCTTCAAGTGGGGGCGATACATAAAGAACTGTTGTCTTGTTACGTGTTGAAGGGTCTTCCCACTCCTATAGTGTTGGGCCTTCCTTGGTTAACTAAGCATAACCCGGTTATTAATTGGCAATCCAGAGAGATAAGCCAATGGAGTGAATTCTGTAATAAAAACTGCATGAATAAGGTCATCGGTGCGGTCGCTCCTAGAGTCTTACCTCCATTTCTGGCGGATTTTGAGGATGTATTCTCAGAGAAAGGGTGTCAGGAACTACCTCCTCATCGCGTATATGACTGTTCTGTAAAACTGCTCCCTGGGGCCAAGTTACCTAAATCTAGGTTGTATAACCTATCTTGTCCTGAGAGGCAGGCCATGAAGGATTATATTTTAGAGTTTGGCTAAGGGGCATATTAGACCTTCATCTTCCCCGGTGGCCGCGGGGTTCTTCTTTGTGAAGAAGAAAGATGGAGGCCTACGCCCTTGCCTGGATTTCCGTGAACTTAATCGGATTACGGTCCGAGATCCGTATCCGCTCCCACTTATCCCCGATCTCTTCAATCAGATCGTGGGTGCCAAATGGTTCTCTAAGTTGGATCTCAGGGGGGCGTACAATCTGATTAGGATGAAGGAGGGGGATGAGTGGAAGACGGCGTTTAACACTCCGGAGGGGCATTATGAGAACCTTGTCATGCCATTCGGTCTGACTAATGCTCCGGCGGTGTTCCAACACTTTGTTAATGACATTTTTCGCCACCTGGTGGGACAGTTTGTTGTCATATATCTGGATGATATCTTAATTTACTCGCCAGATCTTGTGTCTCATCAGGAGCATGTTAGGCAGGTGTTACAGATCTTGCGGGATAATAAACTGTACGCCAAATGGGAAAAGTGTGTGTTCGCCGTACAGGAACTCCAGTTTTTAGGCTTCCTGGTGTCAGCATCTGGTTTTCGTATGGACCCTGGGAAAGTGGGGGCAGTTCTTGAGTGGGATCTGCCAGAGAATCTTAAGGCACTACAACGTTTCCTGGGGTTTGCTAATTATTACCGGAAATTTATTCGTAATTTCTCGTCCATGGTTAAACCTCTCACAGACATGACAAAAAAAGGGACGGATTTTTCTAGGTTGTCTGACAAGGCTTGTCAGCATTCTCCTCCTTGAAAAAATGTTTTGCCTCGGCACCCATACTCATTCAACCTGATGCGTCACAGCCGTTCATTGTAGAGGTAGACGCTTCCAAGGTAGGGGTGGGAGCAGTATTGTCACAGGGTTCGTCCCCTGGTAAGTGGCATCCGTGCGCCTTTTTCTCTAAAAAATTGTCGTCCGCTGAGAGGAATTACGATGTCGGCAATAGGGAACTCTTGGCCATTAAGTTAGCTTTTGAGGAGTGGCGCCATTTTTTGGAGGGGCAGTCCATCCGGTCACCGTCATCACCAATCACAAGAATCTGCTATATCTGGAGTCCACAAAACATCTGAATCCCAGACAAGCTAGGTGGTCGTTGTTTTTTACCAGGTTTAATTTTGTCGTCACATATCGTCCTGGGTCAAAAAATGTAAAGGCGGATGCCTTATCTCGTAGTTTCCCTGGGGCCGGGAATACGGATGACCCGGTTCCTATCCTTCAGGAGGGGGTGGTGGTGTCGGCAATATGCTCTGAGCTTGAGGAGGAGGTATTGGAGGCTCAGGGGGATGCCCCTGTTGGACCTCCAGGGAGACTGTTTGTTCCAGATCAGTTGCGACAAAAGGTGATCGAGGCACACCATAACTCAGCTTTGGCAGGACACCCAGGGAGTAAAGCAACTGTGGATCTCCTCTCACGTCGGTTTTGGTGGCCTAACTTACATAGGGAGGTGGTAACTTTTGTCGCGTCCTGTGGGTTTGTGCGCGCTCTAAGACCCCACATACCCGTCCGTCTGGGGCCCTCTTACCTTTGAAGATCCCGGAGCGTCCTTGGACTCATCTGTCCATGGACTTTATTACGGACCTCCCGCCGTCTTCGGGTAAAACGGTCATACTCGTTGTAGTGGACAGGTTCAGCAAGATGGCACATTTCATCGCTCTTCCTGCTCTTCCTAATGCTAAAACTCTTGCGCAGGTGTTCATTGGGGAGATTGTGAGGCTTCACGGGGTACCCTCCGATGTGGTGTCTGATCGGGGGTCTCAGTTTGAGTCCAAATTCTGGAAGGCATTTTGTACACGGCGGGGGATGCATTTGTCGTTTTCATCGGCTTTTCATCCTCAGACTAATGGTCAGACGGAACGTCTGAACCAGAGCTTGGAGACATATCTCCGGTGTTTTGTGTCAGAGAACCAGGAGGACTGGGCTTCTTCTTGCCTCTTGCAGAGTTTGCTCTTAATAATATGCGGAGCGAGTCCACTGGTAAGTCCCCGTTTTTTGGGGCATATGGTTTTCACCCCCAGTTTTGTACTTTCAGTAGGGGGGGCTCTTCGGGGGTTCCTGAGGAAGATCGATTTTCGTCATCACTCGCTTCAGTGTGGAGAGGGGTGCTGAATAATCTGAATACTATGGGGAACCGATACAAACGTATGGCTGATAGGAGGAGAGTGTCTGGTCCGGACCTAAGTGTGAACGATCGGGTATGGTTGTCTACCAGGAATATAAAACTTAAGGTTCCCTCCTGGAAACTGGGTCCCAGGTTCATTGGGCCGTACAGGATCAGTTCTATAATTAATCCGGTGGCATTTCGTCTTGACCTCCCCCCTACGTTTAAAATTCACAACGTGTTCCACAGATCGTTGCTTAAGAGGTATGTGGCGCCGGTGATACCGTCACCTTTACCTCCTCCTCCAGTGGTGGTCAATGGTAACTTGGAGTTTCAGGTATCAAAAGTCATCGATTCACGCTTTAATCGCCGGTCCCTTCAGTACCTGGTTCATTGGAAGGGGTATGG